>JAODAL010004038.1:0-163220 GCA_025379985.1 Phyllomedusa bahiana | reverse complement strand
ACTTTTTTGCCCATGACGATCAAGGTAAAAACACATGTGTTTTTCCAGGTGCAATTTTCAACAGCAAAACACTCGAGATTTGTGAGTACACCTTAATATGGATCTTAAGGGTGCTTTCACACAGTGCATTTTTTAGTGTGTTTTTTTCTGCAGAAATGTACAGAAATTAAATTTAAGCGCACATTTTGGTGCATGTTTATGTCTCACAGTGGGACACACTTATAAAGTGCTGTGAGACACTTTCATACTGAACATAGTGACGGATGCTACACTAAGCTACTGAGAGTCTAGCCTGCTCCAGTTTTCATACATGTTGCCCTATGTTTGCTCTGTTCTTCTCTGTGGGCCTGCCACAAAAAATTCGGGTGAAGGACCAAACCCCTTTACTTTTTTCACTTTTTTTCATTGCACCCATTGGTAAGACCCAAAAAAAATTTTTTTTTTTGCCATTATGTACACTTGCACCCCTCTTTAAGGGAAAAAAAACAAAAATGTAATATTTTTGAAAATTTGATTAAAAAGAAAACTGAAATATCACATGGTCTTAAAGGGGTTGTATCATTCCATTAAAATGTTTTAAATAAGGGGACAGTAAAAAAACAAGCAACTTTGCAAAAGGATGTCATTTTTCGTTGTCTTTTTTTCACAGTCTCCCTTATCTTCCTTTTTTGTAAACACGTTCCCCAGTGGGTCGGATTCCCCTCCTTTCTTTCATTTTGGGTGATGGGGTCTACTAATTTCATTCTTCAGGCCCCCGGTGGTATTCACGGGGGCATTCCCGCCCCCTCTCACTCAGAAAAGGGGCCGGAACATTCACTCGAAACAGGGGTGCCACGAACACTGCGTGCTTTACAATCAGAAAACGAGAATTGGGGCCCCGGGGCCTAATGTGCTCCGTGTAAACATAAAAAGGGGGAAGATCTGTGCTGCTTGGATGAGTTCATAGAAAGACTGGATTAACGTAAAACCCCTTTAGCTGTGAAGGGGAAAGAGATCATGCCTGAGTTTATAGAAGATTGGTAGATGGGAAGCGGCCTTGGGATGAAACAAGCAGCTCTTACAAATAAGACTGCATAGGGGGAGGAAAGAACAGTGACTGTGGATCAGTGGGGGGGGGAGGACACTGATCGGGGCCCGCATGAACAGTAAGGGGGGTGATTCATCCCCTTCGTTAAGAAACACCCAGCTGGGGGGGGGAAAAACCCCCTGGGTTTTAAAAGCGAGAAACTGAAAGTACAAATGAAAAACCAAACTGATGAAACGTAAATCCCCTTTAATATTTAGACCCTTTGTCAGTATTGAGTAGAAGAATCCCTTTTTAGCTACCAGCCATGAGTCTTTTTTGGGGGTGTGCAGCAAGTTTTTTTTACCCGGTTGGGGGGCCCCTTCCATTCTTCCTTGCAAATGACTCCAGTTCCCTAGGGGTTTATGGTGAACGTTGGTGGACACCTTTTCAAGTCTCTCCCCGGGGAAAGCACAATTGGGTTTAGGTCAGGGCTCTGGCTGGACCAGTCAAGAATGGGCACAGAGTTGTTCTGAAGCCACTGCTTTATTATTTTAGCTGTGTGCTTTCGGTCATTGTCTTGTTGGAAGAAGAACCCTCGGCCCAGTCTGAGGTCCAAATGATTCTGGAAGAGGTTTTCATCCAGGCTATCTCTGTACTCGGCCGCATTAATCTTTCCTTCAATTACAACCAGTCGTCCTGTCCCTGCAGCTGAAAAACGCCTCCATAGCATGATGCTGCCACCACCATGTTTCACTGTTGGGATTGTATTAGGCAGGTGATGAGCAGTGCCTGGTTTTCTCCACATATACCGCTTACAATTAACACCAAAAAGTTCAATCTTCATCTCATCAGACCAGAGAATCTTATTTCTCATAGTCTGGGAGTCCTTCATGTGTTTTTTGCAAACTGTATACGAGCTTTCATGTGTCTTGCACTGAGGAGAGGCTTCTGTCGGCACACTCTACCATAAAGCCCCGACTGGTGGAGGCTGCAGTGATAGTTGACTTTGTAGAACTTTCTCACATCTCTCTACTGCATCTCTGGAGCTCAGCCACAGTGATCTTGGGGTTCTTCTTTACCTCGCTCACCAAGGCTCCTCTCCCATGGTTGCTTAGTTTGGCGGGACGGCCAGGTCGAGGAAGAGTTGTGGTCGTCCCAAACTTCTTCCATTTAAGAATTATGGAGGCCATTGTGCTCTTAGGAACCTTGAATGCTGCAGAAATTCTTTTGTAACCTTGGCCAGATCTGTGCCTTGCCACAATTCTGTCTCTGAGCTCCTTGGGCAGTTCCTTAGACCTCATAATTCTCGTGTGCTCTGACATGCACTGTGAGCTGTGAGGTCTCATATAGACAGGTATGGGCCTTTCCTAATCAAGTACAATCAATTAAACACAGCTGGACTCCAATGAAGGAGTAGAACCATCTCACTGAGGATCAGAAGGAAATGGACAGCTTGTAAGTTAAATATGAATGTCACAGCAAAGGGTCTGAATACTTATGACCATGTGATATTTCAGTTATTCTTGTTTAATAAATTTGCAAAAATATCTACATTTCTGTTCTTTTTTCTTTCAAGATGAGGGGGGGGGGGGCAGTGTACATTACTGAGCAAAAAAAATGAACTTTTATGATCTAACCAAATGGCTGCAATGAAACAAAGAGTGGAAAATGTAAAGGGGTCTGAATACTTTCCGTACCCACTGTAGTTCTAAAGATACTACATTTGCCCTATAGATTCCTATGATCCCGACACAGTAGATATTAGGACACCTTTTTAACAATGCTGAAAATGTGATGTTATCCTGCAATTATCTGTGGTTAGAAAATCCTGCCGAGGACCCTAACGTCTATGCTCTGTATAGTCAGCCTCACTTCCTGCTCCCTATAGTCACCTCACTTCTCGCTCCCTATAGTCAGCCTCACTTCATGCTCCCTATAGTCAGCCTCACTTCTCGCTTCCTATAGTCACCTCACTTCACGCTCCCTATAGTCAGCCTCACTTCAAGCTCCCTATAGTCAGCCTCACTTCTCGCTACCTATAGTCACCTCACTTCTCGCTTCCTATAGTCCGCCTCACTTCATGCTCCCTATAGTCAGCCTCACTTCTCGCTTCCTATAGTCACCTCACTTCTCGCTTCCTATAGTCACCTCATTTGACGCTCCCTATAGTCACCTCACTTCACGCTCCCTATGTCACCTCACTTCCGCTCCCTATAGTCGCCTCATTTCCCACGCTCCCTATAGTCCCCTCACTTCTCGCTCCCTATAGTCAGCCTCATTTCACGCTCCCTTAGCCCACCCCTCACTTCTCGCTCCCTTTCGTAACCTCACTTCTCGCTCCCTATAGTCTCCTCACTTCACGCTCCCTATAGTCAGCCTCACTTCTCGCTCCCTATAGTCAGCCTCATTTCACGCTCCCTATAGTCAGCCTCACTACACGCGCCCTATAGACACCTCACTTCTCGCTCCCTATCGTCACCCTCCATTCACGCTCCCTATATTCAGCCTCACTTCACGCTCCCTTTAGTCAGCCTCACTTCACGCTCCCTTTAGTCAGCCTCACTTCTCGCTCCCTATAGTCAGCCTCACTTCTCGCTCCCTATAGTCAGCCTCACTTCTCGCCCCCCTTAGTCACCTCACTTCACGCTCCCTATAGTCGCACCTAAACTTCACGCTCCCTATAGTCAGCCTCACTTCACGCTCCCTATAGTCATTCTCAGTTCTGGCTCTCTATAGTCACCTCACTTCACGCTCCCTATAGACAGCCTCACTTCACGCTCCCTATAGTCATTCTCACTTCTCGCTCCCTGTAGTCAACCTCACTTCTCGCTCCCTATTGTCAACTCACTTCTCGCTCCCTGTAGTCAACCTCACTTCTCGCTCCCTATAGTCACCTCACTTCACGCTCCCTATAGTCACCACACTGCTCGCTCCCAATAGTCAGCCCCACTTCTCGCTCCCATAGTCACTCACTTCTCGCTCTCTATAGTACACCTCACTTCCACTTCCTATAGTCACAATCACTTCACAGCTCCCATGAAGGAGTAAACCATTCACTGTCTCGCTCCTATAATTAAGCCACACAACTTCTGACCTCATATTAGTTCATGTTACAATTTCAACGCTCACTATGTCGTCCTTCATCTTCACGCTTCCAAAATATTAGTCTACCATCCAACTTCTCGTCTACTCCTATTAGTCTACATCACTTCACGCTCCCTATAGTCACCTCATTCGCTCCACTATAGTAAGCACTCAACATCTACAATGTGATGTATCCAATAGTTTAAACCTCACTTCTAGCTATCCTATAGTCACCTCACTTCACGCTCCCTATAGTCACCTCACTTCTCACTCCCTATAGTCAGCCTCACTTCTTGCTCCCTATAGTCACCTCACTTCACGCTCCCTATAGTCAACTCCCTTCACGCTCCCTATAGTCACCTCACTTCTCGCTCCCTATAGTCACCTCACTTCTCGCTCCCTATAGTCACCTCACTTCACGCTCCCTATAGTCACCTCACTTCACGCTCCCTATAGTCACCTCACTTCACGCTCCCTATAGTCACCTCACTTCACGCTCCCTATATGTCACCTCACTTCAACGCTCCCTAGTCACCCCACTTCACGCTCCCTATAGTCACCTCACTTCACGCTCCCTATAGTCAGTCTCACTTCTCACTCCCTATAGTCAGCCTCACTTCACGCTCCCTATAGTCACCTCACTTCACGCTCCCTATAGTCACCTCACTTCACGCTCCCTATAGTCACCTCACTTCACGCTCCCTATAGTCACCTCACTTCTCGCTCCCTTTAGTCAGCCTCACTTCAAGCTCCCTATAGTCACCTCACTTCAAGCTCCCTATAGTCAGCCGCACTTCACGCTCCCGATAGGCAGCCTCACGTCACGCTCCCTATAGTCAGCCTCACTTCTCCAGCTCCCTATAGTCACCTCACTTCTCGCTCCCTATAGTCACCTCACTTCTCGCTCCCTATAGTCACCTCACTTCTCGCTCCCTATAGTCACCTCACTTCACGCTCCCTATAGTCACCTCCTTCACGCTTCCTTAGTCACCTCCTTCACGCTCCCTATAGTCACCTCACTCTCTATGCTCACCTCATAGTCCTAAGTCAGCTCACTTCACAGCTCCCTATAGTCACCTCACTTCTCGCTCCCTATAGTCACCTCACTTCCGCTCCCTATAGTCACCTCACTTCACGCTCCCTATAGTCACTCTCACTTCTCGGCTCCTATAGTCAACCTCACTTCTCGCTCCCTATAGTCACCTCACTTCTCGCTCCCTATAGTCAGCCTCACTTCTCGCTCCCTATAGTCACCTCACTTCTTGCTCCCTATAGTCACCTCACTTCACGCTCCCTATAGTCACCTCACTTCACGCTCCCTATAGTCACCTCACTTCACGCTCACTATAGTCAGCCTCATGTACGCTCCCTATAGTCAGTCTCACTTCTCGCTCCCTATAGTCACCTCACGTCTCGCGCCCTCTAGTCACCTCACTTCTCGCTCCCTATAGTCACCTCACTTCACGCTCCCTATAGTCACCTCACTTCTCCCTCCCTATAGTCACCTCACTTCTCGCTCCCTATAGTCACCTCACTTCACGCTCCCTATAGTCACCTCACTTCTCGCTCCCTATAGTCATCCTCACTTCACGCTCCCTATAGTCACCTCACTTCTCGCTCCCTATAGTCAGTCTCACTTCTCGCTCCCTATAGTCACCTCACTTCTCGCTCCCTATAGTCACCTCACTTCACGCTCCCTATAGTCAGCCACACTTCTCGCTTCCTATAGTCACCTCACTTCACGCTCCCTTTAGTCTCCTCTATTCACGATCCCTTTAGTCTCCTATCTTCTCGCTCCGTATAGTCACCTCACTACACGCTCCCTAGTCTCCCCACTTCACGCTCCCTATAGTCACCTCACTTCTCGCTCCCTATAGTCACCTCACTTCTCACTCCCTATAGTCACCTCACTTCTCGCTCCCTATAGTCATCCTCACTTCACGCTCCCTATAGTCTCCTCACTTCACGCTCCCTATAGTCAGCCTCACTTCTCGCTCCCTATAGTCAGCCTCACTTCTCGCTCCCTATAGTCACCTCACTTCTCGCTCCCTAGTCACCCCACTTCTCGCTCCCTATAGTCAGTCTCACTTCTCGCTCCCTATAGTCAGTCTCACTTCTCGCTCCCTATAGTCACCTCACTTCTCGCTCCCTATAGCAACCTCACTTCTCGCTCCCTATAGTCACCTCACTTCCTCCAGTCTCACTCATTATAGTCACCTCACTTCTCGCTCCCTATAGTCAGTCTCACTTCTCGCTCCCTATAGTCACCTCACTTCACGCTCCCTATAGTCACCTCACTTCACGCTCCCTATAGTCACCTCACTTCTCGCTCCCTATAGTCACCTCACTTCACGCTCCCTATAGTCACCTCACTTCACGCTCCCTATAGTCACCTCACTTCACGCTCCCTATAGTCAACTCACTTCACGCTCCCTATAGTCACCTCACTTCACGCTCCCTATAGTCAACCTCACTTCACGCTCCCTATAGTCAGTCTCACTTCACGCTCCCTATAGTGACCTCACTTCACGCTCCCTATAGTCACCTCACTTCTCGCTCCCTATAGTCAGCCTCACTTCACGCTCCCTATAGTCACCTCACTTCACGCTCCCTATAGTCACCTCACTTCTCGCTCCCTATAGTCACCTCACTTCTCGCTCCCTATAGTCACCTCACTTCTCGCTCCCTATAGTCACCTCACTTCTCGCTCCCTATAGTCACCTCACTACTCGCTCCCTATAGTCACCTCACTTCTCGCTCCCTATAGTCACCTCACTTCTCGCTCCCTATAGTCACCTCACTTCACGCTCCCTATAGTCACCTCCCTTCTCTCTTCCTTTAGTCACCGCTCTTCTCGCTTCCTATAGTCACCTCACTTCACGCTCCCTATAGTCACCTCACTTCTTGCTCCCTATAGTCACCTCACTTCTCGCTCCCTATATAGTCAGCCTCTCTATAGTTGTGAGGGGAGTAGTACACGGCAGCTGCTTGGTCGCAGTCTGGGGTGAATAAGTTAGAACAATATTGGTGAATATCCTGTATCAGCCACAATGAGATTATAGAGAAGCAGATCGAGTGTGCGCGGGCGGGGTGAGGGCGAGCTGTGAGGAGGACGTGTGGGGGGCACAGCACCTATGGCGGGGTCAGGGAGCACCTGGCAGGGCCGTGCAGAGGACAGAGGCGGCCCAGGACTGGGGAGCGATAAGCACGGGGAGGAGGAGGAGGGGGCGGAGCCGGGAGAGCAGTTCTCAGGATCAGTGTGAGGAGCTCGGCACCGCCGTCACTCCCCTGGGTACAGGTGACATGGCTGCGGCAGGCTGGCCGCTCTGACCGCGGATGGAAGGCTGCTGCTGCTGGACGTGACTGGCGCTCGCCGCTGCGCTCTGGTGAGTGTGAGCCTGGGGCAGAGGCTGGAGTCCCCGCATACCTCAACCCTGCCTGCTAATGAGCATAGAGAGCTCTGCTTGTTGTCCGGGAATAGCAGCACCTACCGTGTCTGCATGAGACAGGTGACAGCAAGCGGAGATCCTGAAACACCCTCTCACTGGGGCATTGTGTCTGAGTAATGAGGGGTTTAAAATGGAAATAATGTACAGGATATAGAGTGTGTTTTAATAATATAAATGTGGGGCCCTTCTTTTTAAATAATACTGTAATCTGGTAGCTTTTATATTTATTTTATTTATATATTTATTTTTTTTTTTTTAACCCTCCCCTTAAACTTATTTATGGTGTTTTTGGTTTTATTTTTTTATATAATATTTATATATATAAGGGAGGGGAGAAATGCAGGGGGTTTATATATTATGAAGTTGTATTTTTTGTTTTATTTTTTTTCCAAAAAGTCCCTGTTTTTATAAATGCTAAGTTTTGTTTTTTTTTTAATTTTTTTTTTTCCACTTTAAAAAATTATTCTTATTTTTTTAAATTATTAGGTATTTTATACATATGCAAATTTTTTTTATATTTTTTTTTATAATATATTTATATATATGAGCAAATATGCTCATAAAAATTATTTATTTTTATTTTAGATATAAATATATACATTTGGCATATGAAAACACTACCAAAAAATTATATAGCCCCAAAATTTATGTGTATTTATATAATTTTTTTACAGAGGGAAAATTTGGTGATTGTATTTTTTATGTTTTTTTATAAACAAAAATATACATACTTAATACATATAAATTTTTCCTACTGCATATCGTCTCTTCGCTCTCTCTGTATTTATTTTATATATGTGTTATATTAATATAAAAATATTTTAAAACACAACACAAAATAAATGTAAGATAGGTGAAAAATAAATAAAAAATATATAATATATATAAATATGCTACTCATGCATTTTATGTTGTAAAATTAAAAGAAGAAATTCTGCAGTTTTTAATGTACTGTATATCACCTATAAATAATTATTATGTATGTATATTATTTAGAGATCCGAATTTTTTATTATTTTACAAACACAAATCATAAATATATTTTGATGTTAATTATATTAGAGATGCCACAGAAATATATAAATATATATAATATATACAATATATAAAAAAATTTTTTAAAATTTATATAAGAACCACAATTTAAATTAAACACCACTTATGAATATATTTATATATATTATATATATATTATTATTATATATATATATATAATAAATATACTCCCGCATCTTCTCAAATTTTTAAAATCTTAAATGGGTAGAGTGTGTGTACGGCTCAACTGGACACGGGGTAAAAGGGGGAACCCCCGGGGGCTCCGAGCACGGCAAGGGGTTTTCTTTTAAAACGCATATCATCCTTGGGGAGGGGCAGAAAAAGGCTTTCCCCCCCCAAATAGATTTGGTTGGTTTTTCAGTGGATAAGTATTTGCAGCCCCCAAAAATCCGACTGTAACCAGCCTGTGTACCATAAAATAAACCTCCGTCCTGAGACCACACAGCACAATATTTCAAAGCCCCAAAAAAACACCAGGGGAAATATAGAAATGTTGTTTTATATATTTATATATATATATATATATATTATATATATTCCCAGGACTCCATCGGTTTCCATAGCCCCAAAAAGCAGCACAAAGAAAACGACCGTGCCGCGCGTTCCAGTGATGTGAGAATGCTGTCGGACTTTGGATGGAATTTTCACATTTTTTATATGGGGAAGGGAATTCTTTAATTTATAATAGCTGTAGGGCGGGCCCCCAGAGTCAACACCACTGGTAGGCACCCAGAATAAAATTTCACTCCTGGAAACCTCTCTGCATATTTCTCTCTTTTTAAAAAATTTTTGGGGAAAAATTTTAATTTTAATTTTATTGTATTAAAAAAAAATTTGTTTACATATGACTAATTACGGGGAGTATGGTAAATCTTATCTTTAAAAAACAATGCCCATTTTATTTAAATATGATCTAGTCTTCCCTATAACAGTGACCTGCTCATCAGTTAACCTTACATAAAAAACTTTTTAACCAAAAAAAAAAAATATTGTTATAATTGATCGTCTGGGGAAATCAATAGCCAGGTGTGTATTGTGCCCCTTTTGGTCACTGATTAATGCAAGCAAAGCTTAGCAGTCTCAGTTTTTAGCCCTCTGATCCCCATCTCTAGAACGTGAGCACACATGGACGGGGGCGCTGTCCTCTGCTTACACAGTCCCTGTGATGTGCACATGCTGGGGACTTGTGGAGAGTCCCGTCTGTCAGTAGCTCACCTCTTCCCAACACTGCCATTTTCTTTTCCCCTTTCGGGGCCCCCAAAGGGATTGCCAAGTTCAGACATTCAGGCTTTTTTGCGAACTGTAAACCCCCAGATCCTAAATAAATTTTGGGGAAAACCTTGTTGGGGAAAAATACTTATATGCGACCATAAGTGTCACTCATCTAGTGACTATGGAGACAGGGCACCCCTACTTTCTGTGCTTTTACATTGGGATTTTGGGGGATTCCTATGAACCCCATTCATTTTACTGTATATGTGTTTTCATTCAGCCTTTTTAATTTTCCTCTACACAGGGGCGTCATCAGGGCAGTACTGTCGGGCCCCTGTAAAAAGGGGGGCCCCCCTGATATGGGTGGAAGAAAGGAAATAATAATGGCCAGTGCTTTGGCTGTATGGGCCCCTGGAATTACTTATGGCAGCCCTAAATGCTAAATTCCCATTCTTTTTTTTTTCCTCCGTTTGTTTTGTTCCATGTTATCCTGTTATTTATAGTTTTTTTGGTCCAAATTTTTTTTATTATTTTATTAAATGGTCCCATTTTTTTTCAGGTCTGCCAGTAATTGTCATTATTCATATTGGTCCCTGTTTCCACAATTAAATTTCCCACAATTTAAACCTTTCAAATTTTTGGAGTGTGGGAAAACCCGGGTACCTAGTAAAAACCCACAAAACACAGGGAGGACAAAAAAAATTTCTTGCCTATGGATTATTTTTGACCCTTCTGAAGCACCTCTTGGGTCTCCCACCCGTATCCCTTTCTGATTTTTTGGGGGGGGGCCCACCAGTGGAGTTGATTCTTTGGGCCCACCAGTGGAATTCTTTTTGGGCCCACCAGGGGAGTTGTTTCTAGGGCCCACTTTTGGTTTAGGCCCACGGGTGAGTTGAATCATGGGCCCAGGGAGTTATTTTTGAGGCCACCTGGGGATTTGATTTTGGGCCCCCCGGGGATTTGGGTTTTTGAGGCCCCTGGGGATTGTTTTTGAGGCCCCACCGTGATTTGGGTTTTTTTGAGGCCCCCGGGGTTGGTTTTAGGCCCCCCATGATTTGATTTTGAGCCACCGTGGATTGATTCTTGATCCCACCTGGATTGATTTTGGGGCCCCACCCGGGGATTGATTCTTTGCCCCCGGGGATTTATTCTTGAGCCCACCAGTGGATTTGATTCTGGCCCCAGGGGGTTTATTCTACCCCCCGTGAGTTGTTTTTGGGCCCACCCTGGATTGATTCTGGCCCCGGGAGTTGTTCTTGAGGCCACCCGTGGAGTTGTTTCCCTTGGGGCCCCCCCGGGATTTATTTTTGGGCCCACCCTGGATTTTTCTTGAGGCCCACCCGTGGAGTTGATTCTTGAGCCCCCCCGGGGATTGTTTCTTATTCCCCAGTGGGATTGATTCATAGGGCCCCCCGTGGGTTTTATTCTGGGATCCCCCTACATACTTAATGACTGCACATAAATCTTGCACTGAGCCTCTTGCTTTCGGCCTCTCTTTCTCTGCCTTTCTCTCTGAAAAGCAGCCCATTGCCCAGGGGGTTCATCTTTTCGCCTTGGGGCCCAAATTTAACTTTTTAGGGGCATGGAAAACCCCCAAATTTTTTTAAACTGCCCCTTTCTTCGGCCTATTTTTACAAAATATACAAAGGGGGGCAATCTCGGAAGGTACAGAAACCCCGCTATCAGGTGTAAACACCCCTGGAACCCCTTTCTCTTATTGGGCAGGACACCGGGGGGGCCTTCCAATTTTCACTCATTCATTTAAACTGTGTGCTTATCCGGTGATGGTAGAGAAAGGGAAGGGGCTTCAAACAATCTATGATGTGGGGTCATAAATGCGTCCCTTTCCCCTATCTGGGGTTTTACAGGGGTTTAATTTTTTTGTGGAGGCACCATTCCTCCTTACTTTCCTTCCTATAGGGGCCCATTTATATCAATAATGTTTGCCGAAAATATTTCCAACCCTCACAGACATCTTTGTATTATGCAAAGCAGGTGGTGGTAGCACTGCGGCTGAAAGGGTTAATAGGACAGTAAACAGTGCTTGTTTGTTTTCCTCTGCAAACATTGTTCCAAGGTCCTTGGTCCTTTCAGCAGAGAATGGAGCCTGTGATAGGGCTGTGTACAGCTGCTGGGGCTTGGGGCCCGCTCCCCCGGGGCCCCCCTCTACCCACTATTCAGCCCTCAAGATTGTACATTGGTGTGTCCCAAATTTATTATTTTACATGGAAAAATTCTACGTTCTGTCCTTGGGTTGGCATTTTACACGATTTTGGTTTTTGGTTGGGGCCCCACCTTCTACATCCCTTTGGTATGTCAGGAATGGGATTGTGTTATGGGATGTAACATGATACATAGATACCTTGACACACTAAGCAGTGGGTCTGACACATAGACTAAAAAATTTTCTTTGACAACATTTTCTATGCCCATATAAAAACTATAGGGCACTGGATGGGGTCCCCTAACATCTTCAGTATACTCCATGCAGAGCCACAAGGGCTCCCACAGCTATAGGTCCAAACCAAGGGGACTTTGAATTAAAAGGGCCTGTGACCCCTTCCCGATTGTCTGTTTTTGTAAATCCTTAGTTTCCTTGAAATAACAATTCTCTTATACTTGTGGGTGTTCCTTGTATTCCTTTTAAAATGTTCACTGAATCAGTCAATGGGGTTCCATTCCCGATATCAAAGAGATGTGTCCCTGCATACACTGTATGTGAGCAGTGAGTGGGTAATGAAAGACTGTGCAGGCTCCCTCCGGCCCCCGTCAATTGGTAATCCGAGCTAACAGGTTCATTAAAGGGGTTTCTTGCTACAAATCCTTTCAACATGTAGGAAAACTAAAGAAGATTTTTCCAAATATATTGCTTTTCTTTTTTTTTTTTGTTAAGGGGTACAAGTGATTTTTTCACCTTTTCCCGGGTCTCTTGGTTCCCAAATAAACCCCCCTTGACACTTTCCCCCCCCCCTGTTGTTCTATTGATTCAGGGGGTGACAGTATCACCAGGTCGCGCCAGCACGAACCCACAGAAATCTGGACAGTGGAGCTTGTTTGTTATCGATTTTCAGGGAAAGAAATAATTATGCTGTTTTCTTAAATTCAGCTGTCAGGCCCGGGGGTTTTTGGTTTAACCAATTTGCAAAGTCTGAATACACAGAGCTCATATGCTAAACAAAAGCTTGACCGGAAGTAACAGAGCAAACAGCATTTTTTTAATTTTTGCATTTTATGAAAATTTTTAGATAGACAAACCCCCTTTATCCTTTCCAGGAGGGGAAACGGGAACATCACAAATCAAGTTAAGGAGAAAATGCCCAGAAAGATTTTACAGAGAACACAAATTTCTAAAATAGAATATGGAAGGCCACATCCATTTTAAGGATTAGTGCCCACCCCCCCGGCTCCCTACCTTTGAGCCCCCGTGCTTTTTCCCGTGGGCCCCCCTGTTTTATTATGAAATTTTTTGGGTTGGGGTTTGAGAAGGGGGGGTCACCTTCCCGTTTTGAAGTGGTGTGTTCCTGCACACACTCTGTCACCACTGATTGGACAATGTCAGACAGTTCAGGGACACCCCCTCCCACCCTGCCAATTGGCAACACCCCCTGACAGATTCAGAATACATTTGTTTTGAAGGGTATACAAGGAACAGCACACACAGAAATATAGAGAAGAGCTCCAGAATTGTTAGTTTAGGGCCCCACAGATAGGACAAAAAAAGGGGTTTAAAAACGACGCATTTTGTTTATGCAAAGGGTTTGCGCAAAAAACGCAGTTGGTTTTAGTTATTGCCATCGGCCCATACAATTGAATGTGCCGGAAACCGACGGCACACCACAAACATGAAATGCGGCGGTTACAAACCCGTGCTTTTTGACTACCGCATTGGTCTATTTAGCACAAAGTATGCGTTCCGGGGGTTTCAAAATCTGAAATGCCAAAAATCCAAAGGGAAATTTTGGCTTCTAGATATAGTCTTATTTCATAGGGAGCACAAGGATTTACAGACTTGTCAGGAACAGTTACAAGTGACCTTTAAAAGAAAAAGGTTAAAGGGGACCTGTCACATTGAAAATATAGTCCATTCTGCAAGCCAGAATGTTGTAGAGCAGGAGGAGCCGAGAAGATTGATAAAAAGTAAAGTGGGAACAGATGTGTAACATCTTTACATTGTAACCTGTCATTTATTTATCTAGACTTCTGCTCATTCTGGATTTAGAGATCTAGTGGGTGGTCCTAATCAATGACTGACAGCTCTGTGTACATGGGGCAAGACTGTCAATCATTAAATGGGTGTTCCCACCATTAGAGTCTGATAGCTGCGGGTCCCAAAGGAAGGGCCCGAAAAATTCCGGGTGTCGTCTCTCCTTCTGTTTAGGGGTGCCGGTACACTGAACGCAGGCTCAGAGTGTTTTAATTTCCCCCCAGAACAGATTGGGAGAGTTGGACAGTATTCTGAGCCGTAACTTTCATGGGCCAATTCCCGAATTTTTTTTTACACTTTTACCCCTTTTTTATGTAAAAAATTTTTTCCCCCCCCCCCCTTTTTTTTTTTTTTTTTTATTATTTTTATTTACACATTTATTTTCAGCCTTTTTTTTTTTTTCCCCCATTACTTTTTCTACACTCATTTTCACGTTAAATTTTTTCCCCTTTTTTCGTTTTTTTTTTTTTTCCCCATTCACCCTTCATTCACACTCATGTTTATGTTCCTTTTTTTTTTTTCTTTTTCCCCACATTCACCACATATTATTTTTAAGGTTTTTTTTTTTTTTTTTCCCACATTATTCACACATTTATCTTTGTTTTTTTTTTTTTTTTTCAAGGAGACTTTGTCATGCTGTTTTGCCTGTGTCTTTAAATATGTTCTAAAAAAAACGCTGTTTTTTCATCTTTTACTGATATGTGTTCTGAAGTCATTGGTTTTGTTTCTTTTAAAAAATGTTTTTTGAGTTCTGTTTTTTAAGTCATGATTAAGGGGGCTTACCCGAAACGCGTTGACTCTTCTGTCCTTTTGGTTTTAATGATTTGATACAATAAAAAAATTTTTTATTTATCAACGGTGCTGGTCTTTTCCGCCCTCCCTCGGACTTTTTGTCTCCAAATTTAAATAGGGGTTTCACAGAAATTTTATGAATGCCATCAAACCCCCTTTGGGGGGAAAACCCCTTTTAATGAACTTCCCCTGGACCCCAAACCAAAAAAGGTTTAGATCAAATTTTTGAAAAGTTTCGGATTTTTCGACAAAAATTTTATATAATCTGCTCAGTCCTCTACTCGTCGTGCGGCCAAAAACCCCCGTTTTTTAAAATGGCAGATTCCTCTGGTGGGAAAAGTGCTTATTGACTATTATTTTTATTAGATTAAAAAATAAATGCCCACATAAAGAGCAGGTATCACTTTAGATCTCTAACTTTTTTTTTCGCCCGTTTTGTGAAAGGAAAGAGTGTTTGCAATGTATGTCATAGTATTTACAATTTAAATTTTTACGCCAAATTTCATGGCCATATTATGGTTAAAAGCACCCGATTTATGAAACCCTTTTTCAGGGGTTATAAATCGGGGGCATCCCAGTCCGGGGGCCATTTCTGGCCAGGATACCCCTTGAAAATGTCTACCCGTTCCCGTGTAATGGGCCAAAGGGCCTTAGCGCCCGGCCTCACACATGCCCCCCGAGATTGGGTGCATTACAAAGCGACGCAGGCGCTATGTGATGCGCCCCGGAGTGGTGTGTGGGAGACTTAAAAATGTATGAACGGCTGTGCCTGATATTGGGCTGAAAAGACCCCAGATATCTGCCGCAGCCCAGTCCATACATGTCCCCATGGTGTATGTTTCGCGCTGAAATACACTCAATACAACTATCTAAACACTGCCCATAGACTGCAATGTAAAATATGCCATTCACACGATGCTAGCAAGCGCGTAATTTCACCAGTTCAACAAATTCACATACCCTAGGGCAATGTTCACACGGCTTATTGCCGACGTAATTGTGGGGACGGATTTCGCCCCGCAATTACGCCGGATGCCGGCTGCAGCGGGGGCGGGGCGCCGGCAGCTCGCCGGCCCCAGAGACGCTCATTATTCACGGCGCGTACACGCCGTAAATAATTGCTGTCACTTTCCCCGCCGGCGTTCGCGAGCATCTAGAAGAGACGGTTCCACAGTTTCTATGGAACTGGGATTACGTAGTTACGGGACGGATTCAGCGTACGCGCGCAAATACGGGCGCAGTACGCTGGATCGTCGCAGAATAGCAGTGTGAAGGCCTAGGCGTGTTCACAGTTATCCCGACGGTTTGTGAGCGTATTGAGCTCAAATCGTCGGGAATACGGGCGGAGGGGGGGGGCCGGAGCGCGGGGGGCGCCGTCCGCCCATAGACAATGCTGTTTACGCGCGTCCCCCCGTATAATGTGCAGTCACTTCTCCTCGCGAGGATTCGCCGAGCGGGGAGGAGCGTCGGATTCATGTTCTCATGAGGCAGTGGATTTCCGTAATGACAGGCGGATTGGCGCGTACTGCAGCGAAATCCGTGCGCGGAATAGGCGTCAATCGCGCGTAAGCCATGTGAACGGGCCAAAGAGATCATTTCAGTCAGGCACCTGTATATATGACTGCATAATCTGCAAGATAGTGGGGCTCAAAGCCTGAGGAAGCAGAACTTTATACATACAACACCAACAATCTCTGTAATCCAGAAGCCAGTAAACATATAAGACATAGGGGGATAGGTGGTTAGCACAAGAGCCCAGTAAGTACCTTAAAAATGACCTGTGGCTATTCTTGAGATAAAGGTTTTAGTACATCCTTGTGTTCCCTATGAAATAAATCGAGCATCTTCTCTTATAACTCTGTGTTGTGCTGTTCCTCTGTTACTACTTCTAGAAATATATGACTGAATCAGTCAGATGGGTATAACAGATTGGGGTTGTACCTCGGCACATTCTGACATTGTCCAATCAGTGCTAACAGTCAGTGTGTGCAGGAATACACCTCTTTGAGAACTAGACTGGTAACACCCAGCTGACAGATTCAGTAAAACATTTCTAAGAGGAATAACAGAGGCACAGCACAGAGTTAGGACTCATCCCCATGGCAAAGGACAAATACCGGTCGGTTTATCCGACCGGTATTTGTCCTGTTTTAGTGCCATCCCCACGGCGGCCGTGATGAGCGGAGAAATGCCCTCTCCCTTCCCATTGATATGTTCATATTCCGTCCGAAAACCGGACGGAAGAATGAACATGTTCAATGAAAAGATATAATACAATATTTACAGAAATGTGAGGGGTGTATTCACTTTTGTTTCTGACTGTCTTATCCTGGACTTATCCTTAGATTGCTTGCACAGTTGACTTTTATGGCTATTCTTTACTGATACATTTTTGGAGAGACATAACGAGGTGCTCCATGATGTGATATGAGATAATGAGGTGCCCATATACTGTTTCTGCAAGGTGAGGATCTACTGTGGAGTAAATACCACAAATGTCCACATTAGGCCCAGATGTAGCAGTGCGGTGACAGGACAGCCTGACCTTTGATTCAGGTTGACGCTGACCCAGCCCTGCTTTGTGGTGAAGTTGAGAAACATGCAGAGATCAGATCAAGAAGATTTCTGAATTGCTTGATTGTATAAGAATTATTAAAGGGGTTCTCCTACAATTTATCATGAACAACCCCTGCATGCTAGCTTCCACAGTGAAGCAACCAAATGTGCCTTGCATTACTTACTGGCTATGTCTTGGTTGGTCCTCCTGTCTTGGATTTTTGTTTGTTTTCCCTCTATGTAAGATTGGTGGTCCTTGTGACCAATGTTTCTTTGTGGAAAATGACACTGCTCCTTGTTTCCCTGAAGGATGTTAGCCAGGTAAGTGTGTTAAAGAATGTCAGGAGCAAGAATAATTCACAGCGAAATCGAAGGATACCTTAGATTTCTGCGACAGATTCGATAACTGATTTTCTTGACCAAAAAATCTATCATATGAATATGCCCTTAAGGGCCCCTTTAGGACACATAGACAGACAGTGGTGTTGTCTGTGCTAGAAGGACATGCAATTTGATGGGGCTACTATATATGATACTCTTGTGTTGGAATATCATTGCAGAGAGAAAATTACTCTGTAGAATTCTACATACACATATACCATATGTGTGACTTTGAAAGTGATGTTTTTTACATGTAGCAGTCTCAACAGTGTGGTGGCATGTCTACAGTGTTGTGGCAGAACTGTCAATCACACTAAAGTACTAACCATACTTAGCGCTCAACTCAGACAGGTAATCATTGGAGCTGCACATTTTCTTTTATCTTTAGCCATAGCAAAGTAAAAAAAAACTTGAAAACGTTTGGGTCTTCATAGCATTAAAATGTGTTAATTCTTGTGAATTTATTTCATATTACACCTTACATTTAGAAAATGTGGTCACATGCATGTACAAATCATGTTCTGAAAATTTTGGAAAGTCTTTAAAATTCTGAAAAAAATATTTTGGGATTTTACCACGAAGGCATTTCATGCCCGGTTTGCCCTGCTTCAGCTTTCAGTGTGTTCCAAAGGGCACGTGTCTGATTTGTTTGAACTGCATATCATGTGACCCAGAAGGCTTGACCTCACCATGTCTTTCTCCACAGTGTGTTCACTCAAGTCAAACAAAGGTCTGTTTATGTAAAGAGCTGTGAGTAGCTACAATGTAGGGGTCCTAGGTTCAAAACCGTGCAGGAACCAAATATGTATTTTTTTGTCTCAATGCACATACCTGATTGAGGTTTCTTTATTCATTTTATTTATTTCACTTTTGAATAATTACTAACGAGTACAGAGGACAGGAATAGAATGACAGCACCTAGCAGTGAGTGTGTATGATTACTAAGCAGGGAAGAGACTGGTCAGGAGGGCACAAAACTGTCTCTAGGTTATCCTGCATATCTCCATTCCTGATAAGATAGAAAGAAGAGAGTGACATTGCTATAGTCAGATGGAGCAGAGTCTTTATCGCTAACAACAAATGAAAAGAGAAAAAGCAGGTAAACTCTCACCAGTGGTTCCCCTTCAGGTGCAGTCCGCATTAAATCCCTCCACACACGGTGCACTAGAAAGATGTATATCCAGCTCAAGATATCCAGTAATAGGAGGTATATTGCAGAGAAGATTCCAGCACTCGTGCTGGGGAAGTTCAATTCATTAAAACAAATGCACTTTATTTAGACAAGCATTAAAAAACATAGGTTAAGATCAAAAATCGCTGTAGGTTTATGCGTTTCAAGCCTGTGAACCGGCTCTTAGTCGTAAGACATCTGAGAACATCAAGAAGCTTTCAAGCTGCTGTGGAGAAAAGGTGTTGTCTTTTGTATACAGAATCCACTAGTTGTAGTTTGATTATTTGAGTGAACATTTCACACGATCCCTTATGCATGGCTCTGTGCTCTGGCTGTGTCTCTCTCTCTCTCAGCTCCGTGGCTTGTTTACATTAGCTTCTTGGCAGATAAGGCACGTCCTGGCAAAACCCCTTTAAGGTTTTAATGTCAATGTATGTGTTTGCTTTATGATTGATTCCTATTGACATTAGATACTTGGTAGTAAAATATAGAACTACCCAACCCTTACCCAATATAAGGTCTTTTCTTGTCTTTTGAATGGTTTTGGGAGACTGTTCGCGTCTCATCTGACCACAGCGCCTTCTCCCAATCACTCACAGAATCATCCAGGTGTTCATTGGCTAACTTCAGACGGGCCTGCACATGAACCTTCTGGAGCAGGGGGACCCTGTGGGCACTGTAGGATTTTAAATCATTATGTTGTAATGTGTTCGTAGTGGTTTTCTGGGTGACTGTGGTCCCAGCTGCCTTGAGTTCATTAACGAGTTCCCCCTGTGTAGTTTTAGGCTGATCTCTCACCTTCCTCATGATCAATGATACCCCACGAGGTGAGATTTTGCATTGTGCCCCAGATCGATGTGAATTGACAGTCGTTTTGTATTTCTTCCATTTTCTTACTATTGCACCAACAGTCGTCTCCTTCTCACCCAGCGTCTTACTTATGGTTTTGTAGCTCATTCTAGCTTTGTGCAGGTCTATGATCTTGTCCCTGACATCCTTAGAAAGCTCTTTGGTCTTGCCCATGTTGCAGAGGTTAGAGTCTGACTGATTAATTGAGTCTGTGGACAGGAGTCTTTTATAAAGGTGACTATTTAAGACAGCTGCTTTTAGCGCAGGTAACGAGTTGATTAGGAGCATCTAACTGGTCTGTAGAAGCCAGAACTCTTAATGGTTGGTAGGGGATCAAATACTTATTTCTCTCAGCAAAATGCAAATACATTTATATAATTTATACAATGTGATTTTCTGGATTTTATTTTGGATATTCTATCTCTCAATGTTAAAATTAACCTACCCTTAACATGTATTTGTCAGTGGGCAAACTTACACAATCAACAAGGGATCAAATAATTATTTCCTTCACTGTATGACTGGAGGATGGTAGAACTAGGCACATTACTGCTGGAACAGGCAGACCAGGTTAAAAGTGGTTTACCTGAGCCCGAGTTAAAGTTTTGGAACTAGAAAGCGCTAAATCTATGTCCTGCAGTAGAACAGGTTCATGTCGCCCATGATGTCTATGGACAGACTCAGACAGATCAAGACCAGTTTCGAAAACATGATTTTAAAACTACCAAAGGTACCATCTGTAGTATCAGTAGAGAGGGAACGGTGGTGTTAGTAATATTACAGTATTGAATTGAAACTTTTATCTTAGTTCAGCTATTACCCACTGTGATGTCTTGTCCAATAACCAATTACACACTGTGATCATAGTCACCGTGATGATCTCCAGAGATAAATCTGAAGAATAAATGTTTCCACTGTCAGTAGTGATCATTTTGGCCATGTACACGCATCATTTTTGTCCTTTATGTCGGAAAAACCTGCATGTGAACCCAGCTTAAACTGTAGGGTAGTTGTATGTTTGTTAGTGTATTAGTTCATTAGAAAACCACATTATTAGCAGCTGTCTATAATACATAGTTCACCTAAATTATTCCACGGCTTAAAGGGGTTTTGCCAAGAAGTCAGTTCTTACCTGTTATCTGATCCGTGCCAGGGAGTGTCTACAATGTTTACACAAATAAACATTACAACCAGTGGATTCTCTATACAAAGGACAGGATATTTCTCCACAGTCCCTTGCTAGCTCCTTCATGTTCCCTGTCATCAGATAAGAAGTGCAGACAGCCCAGGCCAGATCAGCTCCTGGTCTAATGTAAACTGTCAGGTAACTAAGGGCATGGAAAGAAAGCTGTAGCTCTCAGAGGCTTCACTTATTGTAATTACATATATTTAGAAAAGTGATTAAATACCCATTTTGGAGGATCCCACGTCAACATTACATCGTGGCAAAACCCCTTTATTTCGAGGGGCCGCATTGTCACAGTGTTCTACTTCCAGAACTTGCTATTAGTATACTGTAGTCATAATGTTATATTATTTAATAGCACAATTGCAGGGTACATGTAGCATAGTGTTTACCTTTTTATGGAAAGTAACACAAAAAAAGCAAAAACGAAAAAATTGCGCTATTCTTTTCCAGTTTTTTATGCTGTCTAATGGTGGTGGTTTGGCAATGGTTTGATGGCTTTTTCCTGATCACTTAAATACTTTGCTCATTGACAGCAGTGTTAAAGGGGTTAAGTGGCTGAGATTTGCGTTATCTCGGATCTCGATGGTTGCCATGGAAGGCTGGCTGTCAATCACAGCTTTTGTGTTGGCGGGTTCACTGTGCCATACATTTAATGAATGTTCAGTGCAAACATTTTTTATTTTTATTTTAACAGCATACAAATAAGACACACATCAATCCAGGTGGACAAAATAACTTATCTTAGATGTCTTTGGATATAATCCCATGACGTTTTGCTCAACGATGTCCCACATATAGATAATCCATTGCATCACCCGGAGATTTGGAGAGACTGTATATTTGGCAGCTGGCACCACATTAAAGGGGTTTTGCCAGGAAGTGAGTTCCTTACCTCCTTATCAGCTCAGGGGAGAATATAATCAAAGCATGCTGAGTCATGAACCCTGCAGGGGTGAGAGAGAGGGGGGGAGCAGAGAGTGAGGGAGAAGAGAGCGTCTCAAAAGTTTACTCAAATAATAACATTACAACAGTGGATTCTCTATACAGCAGACAGACTCATACACTGCACTTTCTCCCCAGCCACTTGAAAGCTTCTTCATGTTCCCTGTCATCAGATAAGAAGTGCTAACATGCAAACCTGGCCAGATCAGCTCCTGTCAGCTATCCTTGTCCTGTCTAATGTAAACTTTTACGTAACTAAGGGCATGTAAAGAAAGCTGTAGCTCTCACAGGCTTCACTTTTTGCAATCACAAATATTTAGAAAAGTGATTAAATACCCATTTTGGAGGATCCCACGTCAACAATACATCGTGGCAAAACCCTTTAATTTAATTATATTAAGTTCTGGACTATAGTGACTATGAGATTTGCCATACATTTATGCAGGGTTCCAGACCAGTACATTAACAGTGTGTTGCTATTGGGCTAGTTAGGGACAGTCTGTTGGCATTGATAATGGGGGCACACTGATGGAACAGTTAATAGTGGGGGATGATCTGTTGTCACAAATTACTTAGTAAATGCACTTGCACTTGCACTAAACACAAAACTGTCGAGGTCTTAGGCGATGTTCACACGGTGTATTTGCGGGGCGTAATTACGCCCCGCAATTACGCCGTGTGACCGGGGGCGGGGCGGGAGCGGGGGACTGAGCAGGGGGCCGGCACTTCGCCGGCCCATTGAACGTGAATTACTAGCGGCGCGTATTTGCGCCTAGTAATTCACATGTCAATTATCTCCCCGCCCGGCGGCTTCGCCGGGCGGGGAGAGGAGACGTAATCCATAGTTCTCTATGAGAACTGTGAATTACCGTAATGAATGGGCCGTTTTCGGCCCGTAAATTGCGCCCTACGGCGCGTAATTACGGACCGAAATACGTCCCAAACTTAGCCATGTGAACATAGCTTTAGACTCTCTTTGTTGCCCATAGCAACCAGTCAGTGCTCTCCTTTAATTGTTTCAGTGCACTATATGAAGGGGGAGCTCTGATTGGTTGTTATGGGCAACAGAAAGTCTTAGTCCTAGACAGTTTTCATACATGTGGTCCAAAATGTATTTTATGACCATACCCTGCCAATCATCCTACCTTTGTAATAATGAGTGCTTTCCTCTGCAGTAATAAGGGTAAAGGGGTTATCCCACATTCCAACATTTTTGCTCAAAGCGCCATACCTTTCTTCTGAAAAGAGACGCCCAAAACACTCATATTAACTTGCTATGTGCTTTCCTCATAGTATTACTGTTTCTTGCATTGGTGCAGTTCTCTATGCCAACAGGGTGATCCTGCTACTCTGCAGACATGACCAGGAGAAGTGCTCTGTGTCTCCTGCTGGCGGTAGCTCTCTGTCCTGTGTGCTGTCAATGAACCACTCTACCACCAGATCCTAACTTAGCAGCAAGGTAGCAGCACACAACCTGTCATGCACAGTAAAAACCACCATCTATACTAATAATGTCAATATGATGAAAAACAGTATACTTATACTATAATTCACTTACATTAATCTTTTTTTATACATAATATACATCTTTTTTGGATATTCTTCTGCACACACTTAAAGGGGTTGTCTCGCTACAAAGAATAGCTTTCAAATTGTAGGGAACACAAAATAAAGACATTTTCCAAATATATTGCTTTGTTCCTCTGTTTTCCCTAAGGAGATACAAGTGAATTTATGACCTCCCTGGCTATTTCAGTTCCCTCAGTAACAGACCTGTAAACAATTCTCCCCCTGCTGTTTGTTCAATGAGATAACAGTGAGTGATGTCATCACACAGGTCATGGCAGTGTCCTGTGCTGCTCAGCAGTAAAAAGCTTGATTTATGTAAAATAAACAGAACTGTAATTAGGGCTTTTGTTTTGGGGATCAGATAAGAAGTCCTGTTAGTAGTTTGAGAAGCTAATCTGATCTAATTAGCATCTGAAAGCACAGCACAGCATGGAGCTGTACAAGCAAGGAGCTGTATGCAAGTGAGTCAGTCTGAACCAGGAAGTGACAGAGTATTTCATTCATGCATTCTCTGAAACTCTAAAGGGAGACAACTCCTTTAAGCACCAGCTGTCATACAGCCAAGTGGCTAATGCTCGACTGCCAAAGTAGAATCTAGTGGAGAAATTGGCCCGCAGCAATGAGGTGATAACACCGATCTTGCATAGGTTATTTAAAAAGACGAATTAAGTATACAGTGGGGGAAAAAAGTATATAGTCCGCCACCAATTGTGCAAGATCTCCCACTTAAAAAGATGAGAGAGGCCTGTAACTGACATCATAGGTAGACCTCAACTATGAGAGACACAATGAGAAAACAAATCCAGAAAATCACATTGTCTAATTTGGAAAGAATTATTGCAAATTATGGTGGAAAATAAGTATTTGGTCAATAACAAAAGTTTATCTCAATACTTTATTATATATCCTTTGTTGGCAATGACAGAGGTCAGACGTTTTCTGTAAGTCTTCACCAGGTTGGCACACACTGTTGCTGGTATGTTGGCCCATTCCTCCATGCATATCTCTTCTAGAGCAGTGATGTTTTGGGGCTGTCGCTGGTCAAAACGGACTTCCAACTCCCTCCAAAGGTTTTCTATGGGGTTGAGATCTGAAGACTGGCCAGGCCACTGCAGGATCCGAGTCCCTGGCGGCATAGTGTGTTACTGATGGTAGCCTTTGTTACGTTGGTCCCAGCTCTCTGCAAGTCATTCACTAGGTCCCCCCCTGTGGTTCTGGGATTTTTACTCACCGTACTTGTGATCATTTTGACCCCATCGGGTGAGATCTTGCGTGGAGCCGTAGATCAAGGGAGATTATCAGTGGTTTTCTATGTCTTCCATTATCTAATTATTGCTCCCACAGTTGATTTCTTCACACCAAGCTGCTTGCCTATTGCAGATTCAGTCTTCTCAGCCTGGTGCAGGGCTGCAATTTTGTTTCCGATGTCCTTCGACAGCGCTTTGGTCTTCACCATAGTGGAGTTTGGAGTGTGGCTGTTTGACGTTGTGGACAGGTGTCTTTAATACTGATAAGTTCAAACAGGTGCCATTACTACAGGTAATGAGTCGAGAACAGAGGAGCCTCTTATAGAAGAAGTTACAGGTCTGTGAGAGCCAGAAATCTTGCTTGTTTGTAGGTGACCAAATACTTATATTCTACCATAATTTTCAAATAAATTATTTCCAAATCAGACAATGTGATTTTCAGGATTTTTTTTCTCATTTTGTCTCTTGAGGTCGACCTATGATGTCAATTACAGGCCTCTCTCATCTTTTTAAGTGGGAAAACTTGCACAATTGGTGGCTGACTAAATACTTTTTTCCCACTGTATATGCAAATATTGATTTCACACAAGGCTGCCATCAGTCATTTCAGGGCCCCATGTAGCTGAGGTATCTGAACCCCTCTTCCATTACAAGTTCCCATTACAGGCCCACATTTGTACATTTTTTAGGGCCCCTGACAGTATTACTGCCATTGCTGATGGTGGCCCTGATTTCACATATAGGACACAAAAAGCTATGATTGGGTTCCTGGGAATACCTTGTTTAAAGGGGTTGTCCAGTCGGTAAATAAAAATTATTGTACATTCGGCAAGCATGGATAAAGAAAAAAAAGTTATGGTATGTTCACAAGTACGCGCCGCAACAATATGCATTCGTTAGCGTTGTCGAAAGTACACACTTGCAAGTGCATATTTTCTACCCACAATGGGAGACATGTATAAAGATTGGCGCGTCGAAGCGCCTGTTTTCACGGGTTTTTTCCATGAAAACTGCACCTGATGTATGTCGGCGTCGAACAGCGCTCATACATGCGGGGCAAACTTCGACGCCTCCGACAGACAGACCACATTGAAATTGGTCTTCCTGTCGGAGCTTTAATGTGACTCACTTTGCCGACCCGCATTCATACATGCGTCGGTGTTTTCGAATGTGGTGCGTCCCGCCCACAGCACGCCCCTTTATGTTAGGTGCATTATAAATTGGTGAAGCTTTCGCCTATTGCGCCTAACACATAGGGGAGGCGCGTCCGACTGCAGAGCCGGCACCAAGAGGCGCATTATACGCCAGAAAATCGGCGAAATCGCCGATCATACATGTCCCCCAATGGCTTGAGACAGCTTTGTACCTTGTTTATTTTTCTATTTCTCAGTCACTTCTTTTTACAGACGTACAGTATGTGCTGAGAAATACGATCATAAAATCGTCATCGTCTAAATGACGACGATAATTTTACACAGCACTCAATGAGTGCTGTACTCTTACTATGTTTTTATTGTATTTGCGGGGCATACTTTGGTACAACTGTGCTTTGAAGTACGCCCCGCAAGTATGCCGTGTGAAAACCCACTTAAATTTACCTACAGGTACCCCACCGCTGCCACAGTGGAGCTTCCCGCTGATCCACTTCCAAATTATTTTCCAGGCATGAGAAAGAGAGAGTCCTGGGTCCTCTTTAACCAAAAAAGCTGCAGAGACCAGCCCTGCTAACTCTTAGGGCGCATCCCCACTGCACAGGACAAATACCGGCCGGTTTGCCGGCCGGTATTTGTCCTATTTTGCGGCAGTCCCCACGGCCACGGGGGTGGGGCGGGGGGTGACTTTTCTCCGCGATGAGCGGAGAAAAGCCCCCCCCCCTCCACATTGACATGCACATATTCCGTCAGAAAACTGGACGGAAGAATGTGCTTGCTCAATGTTTTGCGGCCGGACCGCGGGGCGGTAAAACTGCCCGATGGAGAACCATAGAGCACCATTGTGCTAGTTTTCGGCCAGTTTTTCAGGCGGTCTGAAAAACCGCAAACCGGCTAAAAAACTGTCCGAAAACCCGTGCCGTGGGGACATGCCCCTAGGATACGTTTACACGGCAATTGTAAAATACAATTCTATAAAAGAATCCGATATTTTACAATCGGTTTTCGTTTTTTTGGCACTTTTTTGGGTGGATTTCAGATTCGGCCAGCCCATTAATACTGAACAGTACATTTTCTCGTCGGAAATCTGACAGAAGATTGTGAATGTTCCAAGTCTTTTGCACAGCTGACTGTTTTGAAATCCAAATTCGGGGAAAAAAAAAGTGCCGTGTTGACTAGCGGTCGTGTTTTAGATTGAGGTGTATTGAGATAGTTAACAGTTGGCTTATAAAACTGATTTCAAATCGGAAATCAGTCATAAAAACCGACTATAAATCCTTGTCATATAGACGGGCCCTTATATAGAAACACGGCTGGGCGCATAAGACAGTGATCAGCTGTGTTTTGCCCAACAGGTCGGTCAGTGGATTGTGCACCATGGTTTTAGAGAACCAGCAGAATTATGAATTTATTCTTGGACATGAATGAAGAAGATAACATCGTGTAAGCGAAGTGAAAAAAAAGACTTTACACAGTTACTCAACTGTTCATTTACATTTTTTTCTGTGGAATGTTGTCAATTGGTTTTCAAAAGCGCCATTTCCTCTGACTGTCAGTATAGGCGGACCACATTTAGATGAGACAAGCTCCTGCAAGCACCTTGTCACCTGAACCTGCATTTCCACTTTGCTTAGAGAATTTTAGCTTATCTGTTTTTTTTTTTTCTGACATCTGCTCTTTTTATTTTACATAAGATATTTAAGTTATTGATCTATATTTAAGGTGTAGTGATTGACAATACTTTATTTCTATAGGACAATAATTCTGTGTTCTTTTTTATAAATATATCATTGTATAATTATTATTTTTATTATTAGTTATTTTAAAGCACCATTAATTCCAGGGCTCTGTACATCTGCAAAGGAGTTTAAGTACATAAGACAAAAATGAGTACACTAACCATCACTAAATAAGCAACAAACAGCTCCAGAGGGAGAGAGGACGCTGCCCATGAGGGGCAGAGAGATGGTATCAAAAACCTTTGACATGTTAGACGTGATTGGTTGGTTCTGCATATTAAGACCCCCACTAATCACTTAAATAACAGGGCAGAGGAAGCCTTAGTTGAGTGTTGTCCCCCATTCATTTTTGAACAGCTTTCCTCAGAGCAGGCCTGGGACAAGGTATTCTGGTGTCCTAGGCAAATAAGGCATGTAGTGCCCTACCCCTCCCCTCACAATGTAATATTCAGCCCACTCCATACCTATTTGCGCCCCCTTCCTGTCTGGGATGAAGTGGAGCCCTAGGCGGTCACCTACCTTCGCCTACCCATCGTCCCGGCCCTGCCGCAGAGAGTCAGGAACATGGTGTATGGTGTCATAGACTTTATTTTAATTACTGTCTATGATTATATACATCACATGCGCATCTCTCCGGAAAGAACTGATCAAAAACAAGCGCCGAATATTTTTGACCGTTCGTTTGTCATCAGTGAGAATCTCAGCAGCCAGACCTAGGGTATGTTCACACAGCATTTGTTAAACACGTATTTGGGTATGTTTTACATACCGAAAAACGGACCCCAATACTTATTTAACAATGTTCAAGTGTGATTACATTGATTTCAATGTAAAATGCGTATCGTCGTTCAAACGATAAGTGTTTTACATACGTTTCTACATTGCGTTAAACGGATACGTTCAAAGAATTGGCATATCAATTCTTGATCCGTATAACGCATTGAAAAGGCAATAGAAACAATAAGAATACATTTTTGTAGTCCAGTAAACATATCCAAATCCGTACCACACTTTGTGAGATGTTTTTGGATACATTTTACGGATTGCAAAAACGTATCCAAGACGCCAGCTGCACATACCCTTAGAGCAGGCATCCTCAAACTGCGGCCCTCCAGCTGTTGGGAAGCTACAACTCCCATCATTCCCACTGTTATAGATTATATAAATTCATGATGAGAGTTGTAGTTTCCAACAGCTGGAGGGCTGCAGTTTGAGGATGCCTGCCTTAGAGTGATAGTAAAACAGTATGCAGTAAGCTCTTAAAGGGGTTGTCTCACTACAAGGATAGCTTTTTATGTAAAAGATCTTGCAAAAACAAATTAGTGTACAATATGGGCCACATGTATGAAATGGTTTTGGTCTAAAACTCGCTTTTTCCCCATAGAAATCTATGGGGAAAAAAGTGAGTTTTAGACCAAAACCGTTTCATACATGTGGCCCTATTTGTCCATTAACAATTAATGTGTCCATTAATCCCTTGTATGGGCTTCATCAGCTCCTCAGGTCGCTGCAGCTACAGACCTGTTCGATCTCTCCTGATAGGCTGCCAGCGCTGGTCGCTATAGATACAGACCTGGTGTATCAGTAGCTTGTCACTGCAGGTCAGTGGTAGCCAGTAGAGCCAGTAAACACGCTCCTGAATTAAAAAAATGAAACCGAGAAAACAGGACTGAGGTAAGATGAATCGATGTAGTGGGAGAAGCCCTTTAAGCTCCCCCTAGTGATCACTAAGATCGGAGAGTTTCTTGATATTTAACTCTATGATTATGTGAAGAGAGCTGGCACTATTGGGCTATGGAGAAAGAATGGGGATAGGACCTCATATAAAGATATATAATAAATCGGCACAGAATATTCTACCCAGAAGCCTTCACAACACGCTGAGCATTCTGATTAGTATTGCCACATTTCTGAAGCACATGTGAGTATACTACTCCCATTTTTGTAATAATAGGCTTATTAGAGCACCGACTTAAGGCCTCCATTCTTTGCTACCAGTAGTAGGATCTAAATATACGCATCAACATTTTTGACATCGTAGTAGTTGTTTCTTTTACTTATATTTATCCAGAGAGGATCCTAGGCTTTATGAGCCGTTTCCTTTAGAGGCCTACGGTTAATGGAGGGATACTTTGCATGATCGCTCTAGCAATGCTCCCTATGCTTTGTTTCTGCTGCAGAGGTGGAGGGGGAGAGTGGCCGGGCAGGGTGTGGTTGGAATTTGGCTGGATGAAAAAAGATTCAGAAATAAAACATCTGTCTCCAGCTGTGTAAATTGAAGCACTTTTCTGGGGCTTGGGTCATCATCAAGCATTTTACATACTGAATTCCAAGACATTGTGATGCTGAGTGATTAATGTGTAGAAACGAAAACTTTGTGCTAGAAACAGAAGTGAGTGACTACGGGATGAGTTGTTTGCCTGCAATCAAAAGACTCTGGAAGGTGCTGCTTGTGCTACTGTCATGTGCTGATTTTATTCTGCCATTTGTTTTCATTATTAGATTAGTTCCTATTAAAACTAATCCTAATGAGAATATGGTAAACATTTAAACCGTAAACAGCAAAAATAGTTTTTTCTGCCATTTTTTCCACAGCGCATCCAGATGTTTAATGTGGATCAGTAGGGAGTTAGGTAATACACTGCAGACATTTTGGGGGGTGATTTTTCTCACTTTTGAAGCATATTTATGGTACCTGGCATTTCTGTTTCAACAAGTGCTCTGCTATAAGTGTGACAGTTTTTTTTTCCTCAACATGTTTAGCCATAGGCTTATCTAGAGGGAAAAAAAATTTGTCTCCCCCCAGATTTAAAGTTTAGTGTATACTTAGGCCATGTTCACACGGCTTAAAATTGGACATATTTCGGTCTGTAATTACGCGCCGAAGTGCGCAAATTACGGGCTGAAAACGGCCCAGTCATTACGGTAATCCACAGTTCTCATAGAGAACTATGGATTACGTCTCCTCTCCCCGCTCGGCGAATCCGCCGCGGGGTGAGATAAGCGACATGTCATTTACTAGCGGCGTATACGCCGAGGGGGGAGATAAGTGACATGTGAATGACCAGCAGCCTATACGCGCCGCTGGTAAGGAATATGTCTATGGGCCGGCGAAGTGCCGGCCCCCCCGCTCCCGCCCCGCCCCCGTCCACACGGCGTAATTGCGGGGCGTACTTACGCCCCGCAGTTAAGCCGTGTGAACATAGCCTTAGGGCTCATTCCCCCCGGCAAAGGACAAATACCGGTTGGTAGAAAGGGGAAGCGGAGAAAAGCCCTCCCCCTTCCCATTGACATGTTCATATTCCGTCCGAAAACCCGACGGAAGAATGAACATGTTCAATGTTTTGGGACTGCTGCACGGGTTTTCCATAGCGGCCCGGTGTGTTAGGCTATGTTCACACGGCTTACGCCGTGTGGACGGGGGCGGGGGAGTGAGCGGGTGGGGAGCGGGGGGCCGGCACCTCGCCGGCCCATAGACTTTCATTACTAGCGGCGCGTATACGCCGCTGGTATTTCACATGTCACTTATCTCCCCCCCGCGGCGGATTCACCGAGCAGGGAGAAGAGACGTAATCCATAGTTCTCTATGAGAACTGTGGATTACCGTAATGACTGGGCCGTTTTCAGCCCGTAATTTGCGCACTTCGGCGCGTAATTACGGACCGAAATATGGCCCATTTTAAGCCGTGTGAACATGGGCTTAGTTTGCGGCAGGTTTTTCCGCCGGTCTGCAAAACCGCAAACCGTCTGAAAAACTGGCCGCAAACTGGTGCCATGGGGACATGCCCTTAAAGTTACTTGACACATAGGGCCTCATGTATGAAAACTGTCTAGGTCTAAGGGCATGTTCACACAGCGTATTTTGACACTTATTTTACACTGAATTTGTGCTGAAATACGAGCTAAAATACACTTTAAACAATGTTCAGATCAGTTTTCATTACTTCCCATATAAAATACACGGCATGTATTTTAGCAGCGGAATTGCGGCCCGTATTTAGCAACGTTTTTAATTGCGTAAATTTAAGTGTCTTGTCAATTCTTGAGGCAAGGAAAAGCCCCATAAAAATAATGGTGGAGCGTATTTAGGTGCTTAAAATACGCTCCACGCTTGTTCTAAATACACTTGAAAATACACGCCTCTGATCAGGTGTTTTTTTAAGCATATTTGAAAGCAGATTTTAAAGTGTAAATTTTCACTTCAAAATACACTATGGGCCACATGTATGAAAACTGTTTAGGTCTAAAACTCCCTTTTTTGCCCATATGTTACTATGGGCGAAAAAGTTTTAGACCTAAACAGTTTTCATACATGTGGCCCTGTGTGAACATACCCTAAGACTTCCTTTGTTGCCCATAGCAACCCTTAGCAACCAATCAGAGCTCCCCTTTCGTTTCATATAGTGCTCTGAAAAAATAAAAGGGGAGCACTGGTTGCTAAGGGTAACAAAGAAAGTCTTACATCTAGACCGTTTTCATACATGAGGCCCATAGTTTTTTGTGGTTTGTAAAAACTATTAAAGAATGGGGGGGGGGGTTACCTCACTCTCTGTCTTTCTGTGCTACCGAATTGGGGATTTTATTTTGCCTTCCAGCAGTATCTATTACATAGTTATGTATAGTTGATTGGGTTAAAAAAGACACATTTCCTTCAAATCCAACCCATAGCCCAATCGTGGTGATCCAGGGGAAGGCAAAAACTCCTGTGAGGTGGGTGCTAATTGTCCCATACTAGAGAATTCCTTCCTGACTCCAAATATGACAATAAGAATAATACCTGGATCAACGTCTCCATAATCTACTACTCACAAACTGTAATATATTTTTCGAGAAAGGCATTCAGACCCTTCTAGAAGTTGTTCAATGAATCCACCATTGCAATAACTTGTAGTAGTGAGAGCCAGTCTCAACTCTGTTAGCGTAAAGAATCCTTGTCTATAATGATGGTGATGGCAAAATTAGGCAGATTTAGCACTTTGGGAAGCTGGGTAATGACCTGTATAAAGCCATGTTTTGTTTTTGGGAGACTACCGTTCCAATTCTTGATGCAGTTTAGTCAGCAGGGAACCAAACAAGAATAAGTATAAATCTTTTTTTATACTTCCAATTCCCTTTGAATCCTCTTACAGCTTTGACTCAAAACTCAATATTAAAAACTGCAGTGATATGTTTTTTCTTTGTTTTTTAAATCTGTGTGTAATACCACTCTAAAGGGGTTGTATGAAGCAGGAAAAAATGGCTGTTTGCTAGCAAAAACACCACTACTTATCTTCATGGGCTAAGTCTGTTATTGGAAAGATCCTTCAAAATTATTTGTACTTCAGGCATAAGAGCTGGATTTAGTTATATTGTTCTTATTTTTAGATATGCTTAACGAATGTACATCAGTCAGCCTTAACATTAAAACTAACTCATGGCGAAATGAATAACTTTGATTATCTTGATACAATGGTACTTGTCAAGGAGTTGGAAGCTTACAAGTCAAATAATGTCTCAAGGAGATATGACCAGTGATGAGAGCGCTTGGCTGCAAATGCTCAGACATCACCTCTCTCGTTTCAGGCAGCTACTGTCAGTCGATTTCCTGCTTAGTAATCACACACACTCACTGCTGAGCGAGTGTCCCACCCCAGGTGCTGTCATTCTACTCCTGTCCTCTGTACTCCTAAGTAATATGTCAAACAGTGCAAATAAATAAAGGAAAAAAGAAACCTCAATCAGGTATGTGCATTGAGACAAAAAAAAAATCCACATGTTTGGTTTCTGCAGTGATTTGAACCTAGGACCCCTATGGTAGAAGGCAGAAGTAATAACAACTCCGCTACATTGTAGCTGCTCACAGCTACATATACAGACCTTTGTTTGACTAGCATGAGCACACTGTTGGAAAAGGCATGGTGATATCAAGCCTGTTGGGTCACATGATATGGAGTTCAAACAAATCATTTTGAACACACTGAAAGCTGAAGCAGGACAGACCAGGCATGAGATGCCTTCATGGTAAAACCCTTTTAAAGAGGTGTTCCCATCTTGCACCTATAAAGTCCCCAAAAGTCTCTCTATTCTGTACTATGGAAGTTTCAGCACAGCCTAACTTACCACTCGACACCTATCCACACCTATCACACTTTGATGGTATATCCTGTTGCTATGTCATCAAAATGCAAAATGGCAAAAGCCCTTTAATCCATGTGGGGATTGAAGGCTAGTCCATCTGGTCAAATCCCACAGAAAGACTACAAACTAAAGCTGATTTGCCCACTGCAAGGGAACTTAGATAATATTAAAGGGGTTTTGCCACGAACTAAAATTGACGTGGGAAGTTTGAAAATTAAATAATACACGTTTTCACCATTCATCATTATTAAAAATTCTGGCCCGTTTTTGTTTTAGCTACTCCTTTAGTGATCCATTGTTTACAGCTCATCTCCAGGGGATACGACCAGGGCTGTGAGACTGAGCTTCTCAGTCCTGGTCGCACATGCTCAGACATCACCTCTTTTCTCAGGTAGCTATTGAGTGTTCAAACCCCAGGTGCTGTCATTCTACTCCTGTCCTTTGGACTACTTAGTAGCAAGTCAAACAGTGCAAATAAAAAAGAAGCCTCAATGAGGTATGTGCATTGATAAAGAGGAAAAAAAAATCCACAGGTTAAGTTCCTGCAGGGATTTGAACCAACGACCTTTGTGCTGTAAAGCAAAAATGTTACCTCTGAGCTACAGTGTAGCTACTTACAATTCTACACATAAACAGACCTTTCTTTCACTAGAGAGAGAGGAAAGACCTGCTGATGTCATCCTGCAGGGTCACATGATATGCAATTCAAACAAATCCCACACGCCTCCTTCTGAGCAGACAGAGCTGAAGAGCTGGATGCAGGAGGAATGAAAGGAGATTGTGACAAACCCCTTTAAGTAGGTGATTTTAATATTTTGTCTTGCCAACTCTTAAAAATCTAGAAGTCCACCCTGAGAAGGTGTGGTTGGGTTATATCTGTATATTAGTGTGCTTCTATTCAAACACTGGATATCTCAAGATCAACGACCTTTTGAGCACATATAGATAACTACTAAATCACTCTGCAAACTTAGGACACAAAATAGAAAAGATTCTTGGCAAATGATTGATGTAGCTTGATAATTACAATCTGACATATGTTTCAAAGGTGGTGAGCCAGCAGTTGGCAAATAATAAGCAGTGGAAACAAGAAGTACTTGCATGCATATGTTATAACAGTCTATGGCCATGCATAGTGGGGTAACCTTTAGGCCTGGTTAAAAGCAGTTTATCAGCAGTGCTTGCACTATAACAGCTGCTCCATGCTCTCTAATGTGACATAGGGATTCCTTGAGTCTGTCTGGACCTGTTTGTTTGTATGTCCCATCTAATTCCAACAATAAATACACTTTGTCTAACCTCGTGACCCTGTGCTGTTTTTACCATAGTGATAAGATAAGAACATAGAACTGGAGAACAGAATGTGTCTGGCAGGCTGTCCACATGTGTGTTCTGTCAAGATACCTTTGTCACTTTATTGACTAAAACAGTCCTGATAGAAAACAAAGGGTGTTGCATGATTGTCCGTCCTCTTTGCAGGTTTACAGTGATTGCTACAGTTTAACTGAGTCCAAGTCATGTTAGTAACAATCGTCCAGTATACATACACATAACAATCCAAAAAAAAGTATCATTCATCTTCATGAAAATTGTATATAAAAAATATTATATTTTAGGCCTGGTTCACTTCTAGGTTGGAGATTCTATTCATTCTGTCAAAAATAATGGAAAAAACAGTGCAGCATACAGTACTAAACCCAATTGACTCTATTGTAGTCAGTGGCGTCTAAGGAGACATTGGTGTCTGTCATTTTACCCCTTAACGACCGCCCACCGACTTTTTACGTCGGCTGGTGCGGGTCGTTCGTCTGCAGCGACGTCTTTTGGCGTCGCTGCAGACATCGGAGTTTGCGGTACCCAGCGCCGCAGCAGCGATGGGATCGGGGGCTGTACTACACAGCCATGATCCCAGCACATCTCCTGCAAGCACCAGGGAGCGGGGGAAACCTCCGCTTGCCGATGCTTTAACCCTTTGATTGCAGCGGATCGTCACCGCAGCGCAAATCAAAGGGTTTCCCTGCTCTGTCGGGTGATCGGAACACCCGGTGACCCGACAGAGCCCTGGGAACGGCTGCACAGTCAGCTCTGGGGACCTAAAGTAGCCCGAGGGCTGTCTGTGTAACAAGCCAGTGACCAGGACAAAGTGTCCTGATCACTGCCTGTGTCAGACTGACACAGATTATAATGTATTATCATATATGAATAACTACTTCCTCCACAAACATGTCTGCCTCTCACCTCCTGTCTCTTTCCCCTCCTTGTAGATTGTAAGCCCTCGCGGGTAGGATCCTCTCTCCCTCTGTCGTTCCAATTGTCATTAATCGCTTATCATTGTGCTCATTTGACTTATGTTGTATATGTAACCCCCTCGAATGTACAGCGCCCTGGAAGCAATGGCGCTTTAAAATAAACAATAATAATAATAATACATTACTAAGTGTAAAAAAAAATAAAAATTAAAACAGTTCTCCCTTCATGGGATTTAAAAAAAAAGTAAAAAAACATAAAAAGTGTAAAAAAAAAATGAATAAAAAATAAATAATAAAATAAAAATAAATATTTAATAAAAAATAATTGTGCATATATTACACACACACAAAAACCTACACATATTAGGTATCCGCACGACCGTAATAACCTGTAGAAATAATCTAACAAGTTATTAAGTGTGAAATGTCAATGGTGTAAAAAAAAAATATAAAAAAACAAAAACATTTATTTTTTTTTAAAAATTCTGCAATTATTTATAGGTGAACTTAAACTATTCCCCCATAAAGTACACCTTGTCTCGAATAAAACGAGCCCTCATACAACTGCGTCATTGAAAAAATAAAAAAGTTACAACTGTTGAAACACAAGAAGGCAAAAACTAAAACAATGTTCTGGTCATTAACTACTTTTCAGGCCTGGGGCTTAAAGGGTTAAAAGACCCGGCGCCATTACAAACAAAACCTCCAATGCAAATGTAAACCATGTTCTCCACACAATAATTCACAATCAGAATTCCAGATTAATTTATCAGAGTGTTATGGAATGCAGGGAAATTGAAGTACCAGTGGGAAACCCACGCAAACGCAGGGAGAACATACAATCTCCTTGCTGGGATTTGAACCCAGGGCCCCAACACTTACCACTGATCCATCATGCTGTACCCAGCCACCATTCCATTGCTGATGCTACAGGCAGTGTATCCCTCTCATACTGTAAACAGAGGTTATGAGGCCAGCTATTGCTGTAATCCGTGAGTGAAGTAGTGAAAAAATATGTGTAAGGCCAAAGGAGTGGTGCACGTACCTTATCGCCCCAAGAAATGTTGCATATTGAATTTGTAGAAAAAGGGTTACGGACAGCACTCAGGATATAAAAAGCAGTACGTCCTTTATTGAATCAACGAGTAAAAGCAATACATCCTGGCAACAAGGTGAGAACAGATTCCTGACGCGTTTCAGGCAGTCAAGTGCCCTTAGTCATAGCAGGTGTCTCCCTCTCCCCTGTTTACCTCCGGCTCTGTCGTCGGCTTGTGACTGCTCGGAACCAAAAATGATTTCAGTGATCAGGTGCCGTTACCCTGATACTACCGGTCATGACCCGTTCACTTCCCGAGCAGTGATTCCATGAGAATAGCTTGAAGCCACTGATTGGTTGTAGTGGTCATGAGCCAACTACAGAGTTGGATGTAAATAGTAGATCAACACTATCAGCAGTGAATACAGAGTATATATTTTTTGTTATTTTGTTATTGCCCAGCTCTATTGTGTTTTTAACAAAATCTGAAAAACCCCTTTACATTGTTAAAAGGTTATTATTGTTTTTATTTATTATCCGTTTGATTAATGAAAAGGTGTTTATACAATATTCTCTATTGTATCTTATATCAGTGCTTTAGCTTTGGTCTAAAAATGATGCAGTGAATAATCATAATAAAAAAAGTCATCACTCCACAAATAGTTCTTTACAGCTATTCCATGGATGTGTCCTGTCCTAATCTGGCACATGGATGCCTTGTAACCTGTTGATTACTGACTGCTAAGAGTTACATGATGTGTAGGATATCATATGACTCATTGGCTTTACCATTCTACTCTGCAGACAGGGGTTAAGAAACATATGTGAATTACAAAATCATATGATTTGCTATTACACAAACAAATATAATAAAAAAAGGAAACTGGAATACCCCTTTTAAAGGTCAATTCTTCTATGGAACTGCATTACTTGAATGATCACATTTTTACTCCAAATAGTGTTGTATATATGCATCTTATGTTTGCAGCCTTTTGGAGGTTGGATAGTTATTGAGTCAAGTAGAAAAGTTAAAAATTTCGATCTGGAAACTTTTATTCTCATTTAAGTCCATGGTTAACAATTGACTCATGGCTAACTTTCTGCAGACATGTAACTCTCGGATCTGGAGTAAGGTGTATGCATCCAGAATGTGGAGTAAATTGCACCTTTTTTTAAATAACTGTGTAATGTAATTGGGCGTTGGTTAAACAAGGCGGGTAGTAATAATCAAGTTGAACTCTATGCAGTGCAGTTAATTTATGCTTTTGTCTGTGGCCAGCTTCAGGGTGGCCTTGGACAGGCAGGTGGTGTATCAAGGACAACAGCAGCCTGTGGTATATCTGTCTGCCTTCAGCCTCCTCATGGTGTTCAGTGCAAAGAGATTTTGAAACAAATTTTACCCACAACCTGAACCCTCATCATGATTCAGATTTAGTTATTGGGTTACTTTATGATACTAGATGTACCCACATAAACCCTCATCATGATTCTCATTTAGTTATCAGGTTACTTTATGATACTAGATGTACCCACATAAACCCTCATCATGATTCTCATTTAGTTATCGGGTTACTTTATTGTTCTAGATGTATCCACATAAACCCTCATCATGATTCTCATTTAGTTATCAGGTTACTTTATGATACTAGATGTATCCACATAAACCCTCATCATGATTCTCATTTTATTTTGGAGTTGCTTTATGATACTAGATGTATCCACAAAAACCCTCATCATGATTCTCATTTTATTTTGGAGTTGCTTTATTGTACTAGATGTGCCCAGATAACCCTTATCATGATTCTCATTTAGTTATGGGGTTACTTTATTGTTCTAGATGTACCCATATAACCCCTCATCACGATTCTAATTTAGTTTTCGGGTTACTATATTGTACTAGATGTGCACAAATAAACCCTCATCGTGATTCTCATTTCATTATGGGGTTACTTTATTGTTCTAGATGTATCCACATAAACCCTCATCATGATTCTCATTTCATTATGGGGTTACTTTATTGTTCTAGAGTACCCTCATAAACCTCATCGTGATTCTCATTTCACTATGGGTGTTACTTTATTGTTCTAGATGTACCCTCATAAACCCTCATCGTGATTCTCATTTCACTATGGGGTTACTTTAGTGTTCTAGATGTACCCTCATAAACCCTCATCGTGATTCTCATTTCATTATGGGGTTACTTTATTGTTCTAGATGTACCCTCATAAACCCTCATCGTGATTCTCATTTCATTATGGGTTTACTTTATTGTTCTAGATGTACCCTCATAAACCCTCATCGTGATTCTCATTTCATTATGGGGTTACTTTATTGTTCTAGATGTACCCTCATAAACCCTCATCGTGGTTCTCATTTCACTATGGGGTTACTTTATTGTTCTAGATGTTCCCTCAAACCCTCATCATGATTATCATTTCACTATGGGGTTACTTTATTGTTCTAGATGTACCCTCATAAACCCTCATTTCACTATGGGGTTACTTTATTGTGCTAGATGTACCCTCATAAACCCTCATCATGATTCTCATTTCACTATGGGGTTACTTTATTGTTCTAGATGTACCCTCATAAACCCTCATCATGATTCTCATTTCACTATGGAGTTACTTTATTGTTCTAGATGTACGCTCATAAACCCTCATCGTGATTCTCATTTCACTATGGGGTTACTTTATTGTTCTAGATGTGCCCTCATAAACCCTCATCGTGATTCTCCTTTCACTATGGGGTTACTTTATTGTTCTAGATGTACCCTCATAAACCCTTATCGTGATTCTCATTTCATTATGGGGTTACTTTATTGTTCTAGATGTACCCTCATAAACCCACATCGTGATTCTCATTTCACTATGGGGTTACTTTATTGTTCTAGATGTATCCACATAAACCCTCATCGTGATTCTCATTTCATTATGGGGTTACTTTATTGTTCTAGATGTACCCTCATAAACCCTCATCATGATTCTCATTTCACTATGGGGTTACTTTATTGTTCTAGATGTACCCTCATAAACCCTCATCATGATTCTCATTTCACTATGGGGTTACTTTATTGTGCTAGATGTGCCCACATTACCTTCATCATGATTCTCATTTAAAGGAGGAAGGGAAGATACCAGAAGTTAGCGATAGGTTAAAAAGATGGGTGAGGGCTGGGATGATGTGATGGCAGTGGGTCAAGGTTACAGGTAGTGAGGTTGGATTTGGAGAGTAGAGAGTAGAGCTTGTCATGAGTGACAGTGGAGAAACAAGTTAGGGGGGAAGTGTAAGGTTCAGGTAGAGGGGCTGGCGGTGGGGACAGTGAAGGGAGAGGGGCTGGTGGTGGGAACTGGATGTTGGCGGTGGGGACAGTGGGGTGAAGCTTTCTCTGATGAGGTTGGTCTTGTTTAGAAAGTAAGTGGCAAAATCGTCTGCTGAGAGGAGAGAAGGGAGAGATGGTGCTGGGGGATGGAGAAGAACGTTGAAGGTGTTGAAAAGTTGTCTGGGGTTGTGAGACAGTGAGGATATGACAGTGGTGAAGTAGTCCTGTTTGGCAGAGGTGAGTGCAGACTTAAATGTTTGGAGTGATTGTATGAAGCAAAGTCGTTGGTGGAGCAGTTTTTCTTCCAGTGGCGTTCAGCTCGCCTCAGCTGTTTGGTGGAGTCTGTGTGCCAGGGTTGTCTGTTGATTTTGCGGGTTCTGTTGTGTGTGAGAGGGGCGACCAAATCGAGTGTGGAGGAGATTGTGTGGTTGTAGAAAGCAGTGGCTGTGTCAGGGTCATCAAATGAGGATATGGTAGTTATGGGTTTACTTGATTGCACTACTTGTACCCACATAAACACTCATCATGATTCTCATTTAGTTATCAGGTTACTTTATTATACTAGATGTACCGTGATAATGATTCTAATTTAGTTATTGGGTTAGTTGATTTTACTACATGGAGTATAGCAAGATTAAAAGTTCAAAAGTAACCTGTACGTTCTGAAGGTCAATGCTGTAAGTCCGCAGTGTCAGATTGGCACATATCTTGTAACACCGCCACTTTTGTGTGTAAAGAAAACTCATGTGGCTAAATAAGTTTGACATGCACTCTGTCCCCGCTGACAAAAACTGATGTAAACACAGGGTACAATGAGCTAATCATGTTTTGATATCTGTGAAAAGAAGAGAGCTAAAATGGACCAGGAACATAAGGGATTATTGGATAGCAAGCATTGGACTGACCATACTACTAGATCACTGCAAATAAATCAGTAGGGGCTGCAAACTAATAGCCATAGATCAATAAGAACTTGGCAGGTTTGACTTTACTTTATGGGCTATATGCTATTAAAAACTTATTTGGTCATATCTTATAAATTTCTAGGAGATGGTAACTTAAAATGATATATATGAGCACCCTAAAGGTGAATGCACACAGGACAAATTTGCTGGATATTTTCCACGCAGGTTTGCACATGGAGAATCCATATTGGATTACAGTACAATACTCTTGGTTGGGATGTTACAAATCCTCTGCGGTGGAAATTTTCTTTGTGTAAAGTAAGCTGCTTTGCGGATTTTTAAATCCGCAGCATGTCAATTTCTGTTACAGTTTTTCTGTTTTTTGTTTTTTTTACGTTATTACTCATTCAATTGTTTTTCATTATAGATTATTTTTTAATGTTAAAGTGGAACATGTAGATTATTACATTCAGTAATATACAGGTCTTGGTAACATACTTAGTTTGCTAAAGCTCATAAAGATTACAGTATTTTCATTAGCAATTCTATATAATGTACCGAATGATTATGAATGCCAGGAATAGAGGAGAAGCAGCAGAATGGAAGAATCTGTTTTGCCTCGCATTCTGGAGTCAGTTCTGTCAATTTTAATGGATAGATTGGATGCATTGAACGACTGCTTTTGCTGATTCGTAGAGAAATCAGTAATGACATGTGTGGTAATAATGTGTTATTCTCGTGACAACAAAACTGGAAAGCCATTTCTGTGGTAGGTAAAGAGTTAAACCGTTGTATTTCTCCTCCACCTTTAAATCTCGGTACTCTTTAAGTCCCCTTCAATGGATATTGAGGGGCTACAGATCCCTGTATTGTGTGTCTGGAGGGGGATGAACATTCCTGGAGCTATTATTAACTCCAGATGTTTCTTCTCTCAGACTTTGGAATCCGGGAAACACCTTATCTACTGCAGTTTGTTCCAAAAACTACACTTAGGCTGGTCCTGATGTGAGTGCAACCCGGACAAAAGAGGAGGGGGGAGTATAGTGTAGGAGAAAGAAACTTTGTGTATTGAGAGTCTCCTTCCAGATATGGAGCAAATACTGATATTTGTTATATAAGGTATGTGATATTGAAAATACAGTACATACACAGTGACAAGAAGCTTGGCGTAACTAGGCTGTACTACATAGCACTGATGTATTGTGCTTTCTGTATGGTGCAAGATTCCATGTACATGATTTGGCACCAGAGAAGGCGCAAATGTCTCTCATTCTAGAATATGCACCATAGTTAGAAGAGACATGTGAAGCTTTCTGTTACTCCCTGGTACAAAAATGTACAGTTCATATATCTGATATGCCAGGTATGCTCACAGCTGTCCTCTACATAGAAGAGAATGTTGTGAATGATCTGCGATTGCTTATATAAGCTGTTTCTTGCGAGCATAGCTTGATCCATGATAAGTGAGGTTAGGTTTTGAAGGATTTTAGGTTTGGGTGGAACATGTTAATTGAGGCTATCCTAACACAACCCTCTAATAAAAAGATTAAGGTCACATAAACCTCAGAATGTGATGGAAATCTACCCCCTGCTGGTCAATTGGTGAGTACACATATGGCAGCTTGATTTACCAGACTGATAACTAGATTACAGCAGACTCAGGACTTGGTGTCCCTCTTTTTATAATACATTTGATTCCTCAGGTACATTGCCAAGCAGTATAGTCCGTCTACTATTGTTTTCAAATGGAATATGCACCATAGTTATTGATTTCATTTATATAATGCTGTTATGTTCCATAGCACTGTGCAGAGATTGTTGTCACTCACATTGGTTCCTATCTCCATTGGGGCTCACAATTTACATTCAAGTTAACCTAGCAGTATGTTTTTTAGAGTGTGGGGGAAGACAAAATACCCAGAGGAAACCTATACACCTGCTGGGACAACAAACAAACTCCATGCCGATATAGAGTTGAGACTGGCAGTTAGGGCATGTTCACACGGCTTATTTGGATGAGGTTTTCGGAGAGTTTCCTTGCCTGAAACCTCGTCCAAAACGCTTCCAAAATGCCCCCAATTCATTTCATTGATTCCTATGTAAAACCTCGTTGTAGTTTACACACGACGAGGTTTTCACACGCTTCTTTGGAAAGAAATGTCATGTCAATTCTTGAAGCGTGTTTTCGGCTCGGTTTTTGGCTCGGTTTTGGGTGCGGTTTTTGTCCTGGCTATTAATTTGTATAGGTGAAAATCTCGTTGAAAACCTGATCCAAAACCTCGCAGAGAAATGCCTCTAAGGGCTTGTTCACACGGCGTTTTTACTCTGTGTTACATCCGCTTTTTAGATCCGTCTCTGGGACCGACAGGACGGACCCAGAGACGGATCTAAACAATTAGCAGTTATAGAAATGTTGAGTTATTATAGAATGTTCAGTGGTTTTAGTATTATACTGAAACCACTCAACATTCTATAATAAACTATTTATCTAAAACATTAATAAATTCATTATTAAAAACTTCTATAATTTCTATGAACACCCATTCTATACTAAAAAACTGCTTTTATATCATTCAATACATATAAAAAGTAATTTACAAGATTGAACACGTAAAATGCTGTTATAGCGCCCTCTATTAGGCTTCCTCTGAAACACATGTAAAATGCAGTTATAGCGCCCTCTATTAGGCCTCCTCTGAAACACATGTAAAATGCTGTTATAGCGCCCTCTATTAGGCTTCCTCTGAAACACATGTAAAATGCTGTTATAGCGCCCACTATTAGGCTTCCTCTGAAACACATGTAAAATCAAAACAGTTCTTCTAGATCAAATGAGACCTCTAGGGGTCTATTTAGTGTATTACACTTAAATTTTAATCCAATGCGTTTTTCGGATACGCTTTTCATATGAAAAGCGCATCCAAAACGTACCCAAAAGTATGTCGCGCTTTTGGATCTGTTTTTTGGGCTCCAAAAGCGCACTCCATTGTTTCCTATGGGGATTTCACTTGCGTAAAATGCAAAGTAGAATTGACGTGTCAATTCTTAAAACAGATCCAAAAAATGCATTGAAAAGACGCAACTAAACGCGCATCGGTGATCACTTGTCTGAACGGAGATGCGTGTTTTACATTAAAACCAATGTAAATCAAACTGCACATTGTGAGATATGTTTTTTGGATCCATTTTGGGTCCTTAAAACGGATCTGAAAAACGTGTGAACATACCCTAAACCTCACTACTGCTCGGAGTGCTATCTATGCTGCTACAGCAGTATTTTCAGATTTCTCTGCATTTCACATGGTGTCATATCACATCATGTTTTTATTTTTGGTCTGAAAAATCGGCTGAGTAAACATACTCTTACTGGAACGTTTAGTTTTCTTTGTCATTGATGCTTGTATAGTGTTGAATTGTATTTGCCATAGAAAGTAGTACTCTGAAAGCTTACTATTAAATATACTCAATTAGCCTCTAAAAGGTATCAGCTGATGTTCTTTGCTCTTCATTGATACTAACGCAGCATAACTTTACTTACTGCAGCATAACAGGGCACCTGGCAGCCTGGTATCTCTCTGACGCTTAGCTGTCAAAGCTTATTTCACCTTTCAACTATTATCTGCTTATCCGCTACATCAAGTGACCTACCCTCCTCCTATTTATCCCTTGCTGTGTCCTCTCATGCCAATGGCACAAGCATGTGCCTTCTTCTCATCACCTGCCTCTCCCACTTCACCTCTAAGGGCAGGTGGCAGCTAGACCATGCTTAAGTTTCGTGTCCGCGGTAGAGACAGGTATGTACCATCTTGCTCCTTAACCCCTTCCCTGTATATATACATATTCAATCCACTTGAGCAGCCAAGTTTTTTTATTTTTTTATTTTAATCATTTACAAAGCTCCCTGAAGGCAGTGTCAGGAAGAAGTGCTGCATTGCAGTATCTTATCATGTAGAAACAGTTGAACTGATTTGGAGAATAATGCGTTTTTCATCGTGTTCTTTTGCAGTTTCATATATAAGGGATAAGTTTTGTTTTTATTGCCGCTCTTAGCAATGAGAGCCCTTGCTGTCATCAGTCCTATTGCTGTTATTGGCATATTAGCCAGGTGCCCCCTTTTCATTCCCAGCTTGGAATTGAAAGCCACACGTAGATCAGACATAAAGCAAGTCAGGAAAAAAAGGAAATGGAAATTTCTGAATGGACAAATCATTGTTAGATATATTTAGTCAACTGCCCGCTGAGAGAACCTGCTCACCAGTGACATGGAAAGGTGATGACATGTCTGACGCCACTGTTTTCAGGACTTCAAACAACTCGCAAATCCTGTTGTTCTCTAACATATGCAGATTATGCATACATGTTCAGCTGAAATTATACTGTGAACATAAAGTTAACAATTTAGGGATCAGCCTTAATTTCCTCATTACGACAGCTCTAAAAATATATGATCTATATGTGTTGATCTAGTGTCGGATATCTTCATTATGACTGAAACACATGCACAATGCATGTCTTGTTCATTGCTAGCAAGCACTCGGATTAATGATTCATTTTAGGTGCTGATTTTGTTTGTCACATTCTTGACAATTAGAATTTGAATGACCCTGTAGGTTATGTGCACGTAATCCATTTACTTAGAGCTTGAAAATTACTATGAAGTCAATGGTGAACATTGTGAAACAGCAAAATAAAATGTATAGCAATAATAATGACATGGAAAAATATTAGACTTAAAGGGGTTTTGCCAAGAAGTGAGTTCCTTACCGAACAGGCTTATACTCCCCTCTTGAGGCTTGAAAAAAGGGGCGTTGTGTTTCTGTGTTTAAAAAAACAAGTACCTCCTCTGTGATGTCATCACTCCATCTTCAATGCACGTTCCTGATATTCAGTCTCTGTAGTTGAGCATGTTATTTGGCTATTCCACAGGGGATAACTGTATTGTGCACAAGTTTCTCCCTCTTATCTGCTCAGGAGAGAAGATAAGCTCCATGAACAAATGAACAAACAGTTTCATTTGTTCACGAACTGCTGCAGGGGGGAGAGGAGGGCTGAGCAGAGATCCAGGGAGTGTCCGCATGTTTACTCAGATAATTACATTACAACCAGTGGATTCTTTATACAAAGGACACAGGATCTTTTTTCCCTAGTCCCTTCAAAACTGGTTCATGTTCCCTGCCATCAGATAAGAAGTGCATACAAGCAAGCGTGGCCAGATCAGCTCCTGGTCGTGTCTAATGTAAACTGTCAGGAAACTAAGGGCATCTTAGTCAGGCTGTAGCTCTGAGGCTTCACTTTTTTTAATGACATATATTTAGAAAAGTGATTAAATAGCCATTTTGGAGGATCCCACGTCCATATTAGATCGTGGCAAAACCCTTTTAAAGAGGAATAGCAGGTAAAAAAGGGTTATGTATTACACCGTTATCTTAAATTATGTGTATATTGGACAATTTCAAATGAAATCGGGGTATATAAATTGTCTGTGTATAATTTTGGACATAAAAGTTTTTAAAGGGAATGTGCTTCAAAAATAACTTATTGTTTAACTCAAGTTTTTATGTTAAACACATTATTTAAGAAATTTTGTTTGTTTTTATAATTTTCCTTATCACTTTCAATATTTTTTAAAAAATTCTGCAGTTTTCATTTTGGCCTAATAGTTTGGCCTAACCTCCTGTTATGTTGAGAGAGATTTTCAGTAGTCTGCTTATTATCAGTACAAGCAGGATTGCACTGAAAGGTAACACCAATGTGTATAGATAACACAAGATCCACCAATCATAATAGGATATAGTCACAGTTCGCCCTCTCCCCCTCCCTGCACACTGACTTCTTCCCAGGTCTCAGAACATGCCTAGAAAACTCTCCTATAGAAGTCAATGGGACTGATCCAGTTCAAAGGCTCCTATGTGCATGAAGCTGCTGTAAAGTACCTCTCTATGCACTGTGAAAAACAGTGCAGGCAAGATGACTGCCCCCATAATCATATATAGACGACTGAAATGAGAAATCTACAGTCAGAAAGTAAGAACAGCTAAGAAAAAAAGAATATGGATCAGTGTCTTGTTTTAATAAGTAAAAAAAAAAAAAATTGGTGACAGATTCCCTTTAAACTTGCTACCCCCCACCCCCTCCCATGCTTTGGTATTACGTGCTGACTAGCGCGTGGTTCCAAAACACCCAGCATATTGCGGCGCGTACTATACGAGTGTACTATACGAGCAGGATGCATCAGAGGGAGAGAAGCTGATCTCTGTGATTATATAGGGTTATAAGATTCGGTGCAGGATTTCTGAGTAAAAAGTCGAGAAAATACTGACCGGGCACCTTACTGCAGTAAGAGTCCTGCTTACCTCGCCCATGTATGGTAATTGACAGCTTACCCTGTATTAATGTGTATACAGAGCAATCTGTCAATAACCATATGTGGACAGGGTAAGCAGTAGTTTCACTTTTGGTTTGATTTCCTTTTATGCTTTTTACTTAGAAATCCTGCTCCAATCATATAGACCTATACATCACATAACTCAGCTTCTCTCCTCTGTCATATAACCCTATATATCACAGAGCTCAGCTTCTCTCCCTGTATCATATAACCCTATATATCACAGAGCTCAGCTTCTCTCCTGCTACCATATAACCCTATATATCACAGAGCTCAGCTTCTCTCCTGCTACCATATAACTCTACATATCACAGAGCTCAGCTCCTCTCCCTCTATCATATAACCCTATATATCACAGAGCTCAGCTTCTCTCCTCTATCATATAACCCTATATATCACAGAGCTCAGCTTCTCTCCTCTATCATAAAACCCTATATATCACAGAGCTCAGCCTCTATCATATAACTCTATATATCACAAAGGACAGCTTCTCTCCTCTATCATGTAACCCTATTTATCATATTGCTCAGCTTTTCTCCTCTATCATATAACCCTATATATCACAGAGCTCAGCTTCTCTCCTCTATCATATAACCCTATATATCCCAGAGTTCAGCTTCTCTCCCTCTATCATATAACCCTATATATCACAGAGCTCAGCTTCTCTCCTCTATCATATAACCCTATATTTTAAAGAGCTCAGCTTCTCTCCTCTGTCATATAACCCTATATATCATAGAGCTCAGCTTCTCTCCGTTTATCATATAACCCTATATATCACAGAGCTCAGCTTCTCTCCTCCATCATATAACCCTATATATCACAGAGCTCAGCTTCTCTCCTCCATCATATAACCCATATATATCACAGAGCTCAGCTTCTCTCCCCAATCATATAACCCCTATATATCACAGAGCTCAGCTTCTCTCCTCTATCATATAACCCTATATATCACAGAGCTCAGCTTCTCTCCCTCTATCATATAACCCTATATATCCCAGAGCTCAGCTTCTCTCCTCTTATCATATAACCTTATATATCACAGAGCTCAGCTTCTCTCCTCTATCATATAACCCATATATATCACAGAGCTCAGCTTCTCTCCTCTATCATAAAACCCTATATATCACAGAGCTCAGCTTCTCTCCTCCATCATATAACCCATATATATCACAGAGCTCAGCTTCTCTCCTCTATCATATAACCCATATATATCACAGAGCTCAGCTTCTCTCCTCTAACATATAACCCATATATATCACAGAGCTCAGCTTCTCTCCTTCATCATATAACCCATATATATCACAGAGCTCAGCTTCTCTCCTCTATCATATAACCCTATATATCCCGAGTTCAGCTTCTCTCCCACTATCATATAACCCTATATATCACAGAGCTCAGCTTCTCTCCTCTATCATATAACCCTATATTTTAAAGAGCTCAGCTCCTCTCCTCTGTCATATAACCCTATATATCATAGAGCTCAGCTTCTCTCCCTTTATCATATAACCCTATATATCACAGAGCTCAGCTTCTCTCCTCTATCATATAACCCTATATATCAAAGAGCTCAGCTTCTCTCCTATCATATAACCCTATATATCACAGAGCTCAGCTTCTCTCCTCTAACATATAAATCTATATATAACATAGCTCAACTTCTCTCCTCTATCATATAACACTATATATAACAGAGCTCATCTTCTCTCCCTCTATCATATAAACCTATGTATCACAGAGCTCAGCTTCTCTCCTCTATTATATAAACCTATATATCACAGAGCTCAGCTCCTCTCTTCTGTCATATAACCCTATATATTACAGAGGTCAGCTTCTCTCCCTCTATCATATAAACCTAAGTATCACAGTGATCAGCTTCTCTCCTCTGTCATATAACCCTATATATCACAGAGCTCAGCTTCTCTCCTTCTATCATATATCCCTATATATCACAAAGCTCAGCTTCTCTCCTCTATCTTATAACCCTATATATCTCAGAGCTCAGCTTCTCTCTCTCTCTCTCTCTATCATATAACCTATATATATATATATATATATATATATCACAGAGTTCAGTTTCTCTCCTCTGTCATGTTACCCTATATATCACATAGCTCAGCTTATCTCCTCTATCTTATAATCCTATATATCACAGAGCTCAGCTTCTCTCTCTCTCTATCTATCTATCTATCTATCTATCTATCTATCTATCTATCTATCTATCATATAACCCTATATATCACAGAGCTCAGCTTCTCTCCTCTGTCATATAACCCTATATATCACAGAGCTCAGCTTCTCTCCTCTGTCATATAACCCTATATATCACAGAGCTCAGCTTCTCTCCTCTATCATATAACCCTATATATCACAGAGCTCAGCTTCTCTCCTCTATCATATAACCCTATATATCACATAGCTCAGCTTCTCTCCCTCTATCATATAACCCTATATATCCCAGAGCTCAGCTTATCTCCTCTATCTTATAATCCTATATATCACAGAGCTCAGCTTCTCTATCTATCTATCTATCTATCTATCTATCTATCTATCTATCTATCTATCTATCTATCTATCTATCTATCTATCTATCTATCTATCTAACATATAACCCATATAGATCACAGAGCTCAGCTTCTCTCCTCTGTCATATAACTCTATACAGTTGAAACCAGAAGTTTACATACACTGTATAAAAAGATGCATATGCATGTTTTTCTCACATGAAATCAGAATAAACCTTACCCATTTTAGATCAATTAGGATTTACTGAAATTATTTATATTTGCCAAATGCCAGAATTATATGAGAGAGAATTTTTATTACTTTCTGCAATGTCAAAAGTTTACATACACTAGGATTACTAAGCCCTTAAACATTTTGTGACAGCCCATATGATGATGTCAGGTCTGTGGAAGCTTTTGATAGTTAATTAGAGTTAATTCGAGACTCAGCTATGGATGTTTTTTTAATGCACACCAGAAACACGCTGCTTCTAAATGTAACATCATGGGAAACGCTAAAGTAATCAGGCAAGATATCCGGTAGAGAATTGTGGACTTGCACAAGTCTGGATCATCCTGCAATTTCCAGATACCTGAAGGTGCCTCGTTCATCTGTACAAACAATTTTACGCAAGTACAAACAAGATGGGAATGTGAAGCCATCATATTGCTCAGAAAGGAGACGGGTTCTGTGCTCAAAGATAAACTTGCTTTGGTCTGACATGTGCATATGAACCCAAGAACCCAAGATGCTGGCGGAAGCTGGAGAGGTTGTGTCATTATCCACAGTGAAACGAGTACTGTATCAACATGGGCTGAAAGGCCACTCTGCCAGGAAGAAGCCATTACTCCAAAAGAAACATATAAAACCCAGATTAATGTTTGCAAATGCACATAGGAACAAAGACCTACATTATTGGAGACGTTCTGTGGTCTGACGAAACTAAAATTGAACCGTTTGGTCATAATGACCATTGTTACGTTAGGAAAAAGGGAGATGCTTAGAAACCTAAGAACACCATCCCAACTGTGTAAAAAGGGGTGGCCTCATCATGTTGAAAATGGCAGGTGTGAGCAAGGCGACCTACGAGTATGGCTTAATTATACCAGTTCTGTCAGGAGGAATGGGCCAAAATTCCTACCAACTATTGTGAGAAACTTGTGGAAGGATATCCAAATTGTTTGACCTAAGTCATGCAGTTTAGGGGCAATGCTACCAAATACTAATGTACCGTAATTTTCGCACTATAAGGCGCACCGGATTATAAGGCACATTATCAATGAGTGTCACAACTTGATTAGAAGATATCCAGCACGCACCAGCGTTTGCTTAAAATATACTGATTCGGGCTTAGCAATACATACGCCCTTACTCATAGCATGCTATGAGTAAGGGCGTATGTTTTGCTAAGCCCGAAACGCGTTAGCTGTCTCCTCCCTCTGTGCCTCTGTGACTGTTCACTGTTTGTCATGACCACTGGTGAGTGCTGTTTTTTGGAAATCAATTTTAACATGATTCAATAAATATCAGTACATTTTAAGCATACGTTGGTGCGTGCTGGATATCTTCTAATCAAGTTGTGACATTGTTGCCGTCTCTTGGGACTGTGCATCCGTGCATTGCACCTTATGCAGGATTGTGGGCTGGCTCATCTCCTCTATTACATTATCAATGAGTGCCTGCTAAGTCGTCTAGGTTCATATATAAGGCGCACTGGATTATAAGGCGCGGGGCTCCTGCGCACAGAGCTGTACGTATCACCGCACGCAGTGATACTCCTGACTACGGTGGCCGTATAGGCCATTCTCCATATTACCGTGCCGTGTTGCTGCCGCGGATTGCGGCCGCAATATGGTCCTGCCACTTATTGTGCCGTATTTCGCGTCAGAATCACCCCATGTAATGAATGGGGATGGTAATTCCTTTGCGAAATACGTGCCACACTTCGGCCGTGTTCACACGGCTTATTCCCGACGGATTTGTGCGCCGTATTGAGCGCACAAATCCGCCGTGAATAAGGGGCGGGATGGGGGCGGGGCCGGAGCGCGGCGGGGGCGCCGCTCCCAGCCCCATAGACAATGCATTGTTTACGGCGCGTCCGCGCCGTAAATAATGTGCATGTCACTTTTTCCCCCCGCGGCGGATTTGCCGAGCGGGGAGGAGCGACGGAATCCACTGTTCTCTATGAGAGCAGTGGATTACCGTAATGACTCCGACGGATTAGCGCCGTATTGAAGCGCAAATCCGGCGCGGAATACGGCGCCAATCCGTCGGCAAATAAGCCGTGTGAACGGGGCCTTATTTGCAACTGATTTGTAACTGATTTCGGAAAGTATTTACGATCGGAAATCAGTTACAAATCAGTTGCAAATCAGTGTCACTAAATTAGCTGTAAATACGTTCTGAACAAAGACTGAAAACTGAAAGTGAAGAATTGATTCATATATAAGGCGCATCGGACTATAAGGTGCACTTTCAATTTCTGAGAAAATCATAGGCTTTTATGTGCGCCTTATAGTCCGAAAAATACGGTATGTAAACTTTTGACTTTACAGAAAGTAATAAAAATGCCTTAAAACATTTTCTCTCTGTCATTATTCCAGCCTTTGGCAAATATAAATAATTTTAGTAATCCTAAATGACCTAAAACGGGGAAGGTTTATTCTGATTTCATGTCAAATAGTGAGAAAAACATGCATATGTGTCTTTTTATATAGTGTATGTAAACCTCTGGTTTCAACTGTGTATAGAAAAGGGTAGGAATATATGATTCGAACTGGCGCTATAACTTCCAATATTAAGGAAAAAAGATACTAAAATATATGCACTCTTGTAATTGCATGCTTATTAAGTAAAACAGCCGGTTTCCTAATGTCTTTAGATTAAAGTTTTTTTTATTAGCAAAACCACTATTAACAATAATAAAACATTGCTAGGAGCACTTAAAAAGTGTGGGACAGGGCTTATCAACGCTCTTGGCAAGCTTCCTCAGGCAATAGTAACTGATTGAAAATCACGGTATTTCTAGTTTCGGGCGGTAGTGCCATTACATCATCACTTTAACTGAATAAACTTTAATACTTTTGCCGCACTGGGAGTGCGCTCCGGGCGTTATCTCGTCCCTTTTGTTTTCAAAGCACCTTCTTTGTTGTATATAAACCAATATATCACAGAGCTCAGCTTCTGTTCTTTATCATATAACCCTATAAATACCACAGAGCTCAGCTTCTCTCCTCTATCATATAACCCTATATACATCACAGAGCTCAGCTTCTCTCCTTCTATCACATAACCCTATATATCACAGAGCTCAGCTTCTCTCCTATCATATAACCCTATATATCAGAGCTCAGCTTCTCTCCTCTATTATATAACCCTATATATATTACAGAGCTCAGCTTCTGTCCTCAATAAATATAACCCTATATATCACAGAGCTCAGCTTCTCTTCCTCTATCATATAACCCTATATATATCACAGAGCTAAGCTTCTCTCCCTGTATCATATAATCCTATATATCACATAGCTCAGCTTCTCTCCCTCTATTATATAACCCTATATATCACAGAGCTCAGCTTCTCTCCTCTATCATAAAACCCTATATATCACTGAGTTTTAGTTTCTCTCCTCAATCATATAACCCTATATATCAGAGCTCAGCTTCTCTCCCTCTATTATATAACCCTATATATCACAGAGCTCAGCTTCTCTCCTCAATCATATAATCCTATATATCACAGAGCTCAGCTTCTCTCCCTCTATCATATAGCCCTAAGGATTGCTTTTTATGTTAAAGATCTTGCAAAAATAAGTCACTTCACAATATGTGTTTATTAACAGTGTGCAACCTATTCCTAGCTATCCCCTCTTGTATGGGCTGCATCAGCTCCTCAGGTTGCTATAGCTACAGACCTGTTTGATCTCTCCTGATAGGCTGCCAGCTACAGACCTGGGGCCACATGTATAAAATTTGGCGTTTTAACGCCAAATTTCATGCGCATTATAGTAGTATAGAATGCGTCTGATTTATGAACCCGCACTATAGCGGGTCATAAATCAGGTGCATTCTAGCGCTAGGACGACATTTCTGGCTCAGGTAGACCACTTTGAAAGTGGTCTACCTCTTCCAGCTGTTATGCGCCTAGAATTGCCGTAGGGAAGCTATAAATCTATAGCTTCGTGCGGTTCTAGTGCGCCCCGCCTTCCGCACGCCCCCCGAAATTAGGTGCAGTATAAAGTGCCACTTGTGCTCTGAAATGTGCCTCTGATAATGGCGTTCAGGATGGTTTTCAGTAATGCGAAAATACGCCAGACTTCTGGTGCAGCCCCGATCATGCATGGTATCCTCAGCAGCTCGTTACTGCAGGCCAGTCATAGCCAACAGAAGCCAGTAAATCCAGTAAATTTAAAAACGAAACTGAGAAAACAGGACTGAGGTAACATGAATCGATGTAGTGAGACAACCCCTTTTAACCCAGAATGAGCAGTTAGTTAAACTAATAAATTGCAATTATAAAGTTCTGCTGAATCTTTCCAAACAAAACTATCAACCTACTCATCTTGTATCGCTTTACAACGGCCTGCAGATTAGATGGCATGTTCAATGTGACAGGTCACCTCACAGGCCTTTCGCACACCCAATAGGGAACCCATAGGCTATGTCTACACTGCATCAGAGAAAAAACGGCCCTTAAAGCGGCCGTTCTTTCTCTGATGCAGGACGGCGGCTTTTGTCACGCTGTGTGCCAAAGCCGCGGCGCTTTTTCTTTTCCCCCCCGACGCCCCCATACAATAGCACTGTAGGGGAAGACGTCAAGAAGACGAGAAGAAAACCGGCGTATTATACAACATGTTGTATAATACCCCGCTGCCAAAAGACGGCAGAGAAAAGACGAGCTGTGTAGACAGCAACTCGTCTTTTCTTTTGCCGTCTATGGCACCACACTGACGATCGTATCCCCGGCGCTTTTAAAAAACGAAAAGCGCCGGAGATACGATCGTAATCATGTGCAGTGTGGACATAGCCATAGAGTTGCATGGTGCCTTCTAGGAAACAATAGCTCGTGGTGGATTATTGTACAGTGCAACCTTATAGCTCTGTTGTAAGTCTCATATGAAAGGGTTGTTTGGAATTTTGAATTTTTTTTGCAGTTTTTATGTGACAAACCTTCTATTTGTAAATCCTTACAAATTACGATATGTTTAGTTATTTCCGACATTTTTTTTTCACAGCCACAATGCTCACCTTACCACCCTTCTGCACCCAGTGACTGAACTGATCCCAAAGAAAACTGGGCAATTGGGGTAAGTCTGCAATCTGTTTGTATATGCCTCTACAGGACTGGTGTACTACTGTAATTCTTATGCTCTCCTTTTTTTGGCCAGGTCTGAGATGAGCTCAGAGGCAGGAGGAAAGCGCACTACTAGCCTAGCCAACGAAAATTCCTCATTCAACATGGTTTCAGACACCATTCAAGATGGCCCCAGCATAAGGGTGAGCTAACTGTATTTAGAGGATATACAGAATAGTGATCTAAAATGGGTTTCTCCATCTTAGATATGCATGGCACATCAATAGCCAAAATGACTGTTAGGTGTGGGTTTCACCTTTGGGATCGACAATGGGCTTCTGAACTTCTCTGTGCAGAACAGTGTGGTGGCTGTGCATGCGTAGCACTCTATTCATATTAATACAGTGGTGGCCAATAGTATTCTGTCAGATAATACTCAGTTTCTTCCTGAAAATGATTGCAATCACAAATTCTTTGGTATTGTCTTCATTTAATTTGTCTTCAATGGAAAACCACAAAAAGAATTGTCATAAAGCCAAATTGGATATAATTCCACACCAAACATAATGGGGGGTGGACAAAAGTATTGTCACTGTTTGAAAAATCATGTGATGCTTCTCTAATTTGTGTAATTAACAGCACCTGTAACTTACCTGTGGCACCTGACAGGTGTTGGCGATAACTAAATCACACTTGCAGCCAGTTGACAGGATTAAAGTTGACTCAACCTCTGTCCTATGTCCTTGTGTGACCACATTGAGCCTGGGGAAAAGAAAGAAGACCACGGAACAGTCTGGGGCCTTGAGGATCCAAAGTGTGAGGAAGCATGAGCAAACTAAGGCTACAAGTCCATCTCCAAAGACCTGAATGTTCCTGTGTCTACCATGGCCATGTCATCAAGAAGTGTAAATCCTATGGCACTGTGGCTAACCTCCCTAGATGTGGGCGGAAAAGAAAAATTTACGAGAGATTTCAACGCAAGATTGTGGGGGATGGTGGATAAAGAACCCTCGACTAACATCCAAACAAGCTCAAGCTGCCCTGCAGGTCCGAGGTAACAGTGTCAACCCGTACTATCCGTCTGAATGAAAAAGAAACTGTATGGTAGGATACCCAAAGACCCCACTTCTTACCCCGAGACATAAAAAAGCCAGGCTGGAGTTTGCCCAAACCCTTTCCTGAGAAAGCCTAAAACGTTTTGGAAGAATGTTCTCTGGTCAGATGAGACAAAAGAGAGCTTTTGGGAAAAGGCATCAACATAGAGTTTTACAGGAGAAAAAAAGAGGCATTCAAAGAAAGAACACGTCCCTACAGTTTAAACATGGGGGGAGGTTCCCTGATGTTTTGGGGTTGCTTTTGCTGCCCCTGGCACTGGACTGCTTGACCGTGTGCATGGCATTTGAAGTCTGAAGACTACCCAACAAATTTTGCAGCATAATGTAGGGCCCAGTGTGAGAAAGGGTTTTGGGCTCCCCCAGAGGTCATGGGTCTTTCCAGCAGGACAATGACCAAAACACACTTCAAAAAGCACTAGAAAATGGTTGAGAGAAAGCACTGGAGACTTCTAAAGTGGCCAGCAATGAGTCCTGACCTGAATCCCATAGAAAAACCTTGTGGAGAGCTCTCAAAATGGCAGTTTGGAGAAGGCCCCCTTCAAATCTCAGGGACCTGGAGCAATTTGCCAAAGACGAATGGTCTAAAATTCCAGCAGAGCCTTGTAAGAAACTCATTGATGGTTACCGGAAGCGGTTGTTCGCAGGTATTTTGGGTAAAGGTTTTTGCTAAACCAAGTATTAGGCTGAAGGTGCCAATACTTTTGTTCGGCCCATTGTTGAAGTTTTGGGTGAAATGATCAATGATTTGATTTTTGTTTCATTCTCTTATGTTTTTTTTCCATTGCAAGCAAAATAAATGAATATATTAATACCAAAGATTTTTTGATTGCAATCATTTTCAGGAAGAAACTGAGTATTATCTGACAGAATTGCAGGGGTGCCAATACTTTTGGCCACCACTGTATGAATAAAAAAAATACAGTCGAGCATACTCTATTGACTGTACTCTGAACTCCCATGCAATATAACTGAGTGTGCCTTGCATGCCTACCTGTTTTGCACAGCGAAGTCTAGTGTTATATTCTCAAGAGAGCTGCTGTTCCCGTAGGTGGAACCTGCACCTAGAAGACATTTAGGGCGACATGTATGAACGGGGCTGTGCCAGATATCTGCCGTCTTTTCAGCCCGATATCGGGTGCGGCCCCGTTCATACATTTTTAAATCTCCCGCACAGGAGGCGGGGCGCACTAGAACTGTAGTGAAGCTACATATTTATAGCTTCATTACAGCATTTCTAGGCCCATTACAGCTGGAACAGGTAAACCACTTTCAAAGTGGTATACCTGAGCCAGAAATGTCGCCCTAGTGCTAGAATGCACCTGATTTATGACCCGCTGTAGAGCGGATTCATAAATCAGGCGCATTCAATGCTAGTATAATGCGCATGAAATTTGACTTAACGCCAAATTTCATGCATGTCGCCCTTATTGTTTATCCTATTCATTTGTTATAGATGTCGGAGATGGAAAAACCCCTTTCATTTTAGAAGTAATATGATTACTGTAGAAGTAATGAAATACTTTGTTTAGAGATAACAATGATGGAATAAATTGATTTGATCCTCTTCATTTTTGTATATACAGTATGTGTGGTGATAGTGATCCTCTTTTACTTACTGCTTCAATCATTGAATCCATTATTGGAGATCGGTTTGCTATGTATTGACTCTCTAGGGGAGAAATGGGAGTTGGATTTTAGACTCTGTAGATACTGTATGTCACGTATCTTTGGGTCAGAGGACTGACACCGAAGAACACCAGGTAATGTAGATCCTCTGGGCCAGCTTTTATATATATATATATATATATATATATATATATATATTTTAATATAAATAAATAATATATATATATATATATTGAAAATATGTACTTCTCTGGTACTTTTGGCATACATGTGCATCATTAACGCTTATAGGTATATTTCAGTATACATCTGTATGCTGTTTTTGGTATGTATGGACACCAGTCCTTACCTTTGTGTTGTGTAGAAAACCACCAATGGCAAAAATGTTATACATTTTGGTATTAATTATAGAATCATTGTGCATTTTGGCCTTTTCTCATTTTTGATTTCCTACATCTTGTTTTCTTCTAAGGGAGATCAGGAATATATACATATAGCTGTCCATGCTAACTGGAAAATGACAAAGGAACTGTGTATGTCTTTGAACTGCTGTCAAAATAGGAAAATACAGGCAGTCCCCGGGTTACAAACGGGATAGGGACTGTAAGCTTGTCCTTAAGTTGAAATTGTATGTAAGTCGGAACAGGTATATTTATTAAATGTAATTCCAGCAAAAAAAATTTTTTTAGTTTTGGATAGTGCAGGGAACAGTTTTTACATTTGTTTTGCTGTCTGTGCCCTTTTTTTTTAGAAGAGTTCAGTTAACGTTCTGTATCTCATGTGCAGCTGTGGCATGCTGGCACTTGGTTATAATGGGGCGTGACTCAGTGTTGAAAGTCAGCCACGCCCCATAAATCTCCGTTTGTAACTAGGGGACGTATGTAAGTTGGGGACTGCCTGTACACTCGTTTTTATCTTCACCCTCGTTTCAGCACTATTGGTGTTTTCCCTGGATTTTTTTTTTTTTTTACTTCCACTGCCGACAGTCAGTTTGTCACCGTTGCAGCCACCAAATAGCTGTATGCCACTGCCTGACATCACCGCTCAGTGCGTTCTGTTTCGAACGGGGATTTTAGCAGTCATGTGACTATGTCAGCAGCTTATTGGTGACAATCTGACTGCCAGCAGCAGAAGTGAACAGAAGACCTCGGGAGAGCACCGGCCTCACTGTAATGGGGGTGGTGGACAAAGGTGAATGGTTTTTTTTGTTTTATTTGTGGCAGTAGCAGCATTACTTGATTTTAAAAGGTAGACTTGGACAAGGCCTTTAATGCATTTGGTGTAAATTTTTAGCATTTAAAATAAAAATCTCTGTTGTGCGAGTATTATTTGAATACCATTGTAGAATCTTTAATATATTTTATATTTCAGTTTTTTTTTGTGGGTTCAGAGCCTAGTTTTATTTTAAGCTATGGAGTTAAATGATAAATTGTATTTTTCTGCAACCGCCACTATCTACAGTAAGCTCCAAAGCATCTTGCACCAACTTTATCATTCAGTTCTTTGGCAGTGTAAATGAGTTTTTGGTTAACATGTTATTTGATCTGCTGGTAGCAGGTTATTGAGCAGAAAGCGTTGAGCACACTGATATGTAGTTTTGTAGGGAAACATCTTGAAGAATTTTAATCTTATTCATTTAAATCCCAGTTTATTCTGGGTTAAGGAGTCCAGTAGGCGGTGTTATCAGTGATTGACAGCATTCCTGGTATGAGTTTGCACACAGAGATAGCTGTCAATAACTGATAAGATCACCTAATAGACTCCTTAACACAGAATATGCAGGAATTTTAATGACTAAAATACAAATTCTACTGAATCTTTTCCCACAAATATATCAATCTGCTTAGCTTTTCCTGCGTTATAACATGATGCAGGCAGATCTGATAGCAGGTTTAATATAACAAGTTCCCTATAAACATGAGCTAAAATGTCTTTAAATAAATATTTTAAATAATTCAATACCTATGCTTTGTGAGAGAATAAGCATAATGAAAGTATTTTAGAACAGAAATACCTGGTTAAAATATAGCGATATAACCTAGTTGTGTATTGCAGGTAGTGTGTATTTCTAACATTGATAGACTTTTATTAGCTAAAAAGCTTGTACCAAACTACACGGGGTTAAGGCAGCGGAGAGGAATTATTTTTTGTGTGATGTTTCGGTTACTTCAAAGAGTGACACAGTATTTTTTCTATAAAGTCTCGACCATCCAAGAAAGGAATCGCCTTCGGGAAGCGCTCCAATTCTATGAAAAGAAATCCAAATGCTGAGGTTACAAAGACAGGCTGGTTATATAAACAGGTGGGTAAATTGTGTGTTCATAGTAATAAAAACATATACCTGAATAGAAAGAGTAAAATCGAGTGAAAGGGGCACTACCATCAAAACTGCTCTTTTTCACATGTTGACAAGCAATATGCGACTATTAGGGCATGTTCACATGGCTTATTTGCATGAGGTCCAAAGCGCTTCCAAAACGCCCTCAGTTCATCTAATTGATTCCTATGTAAAACCTCGTTGTAGTTCACACACGATGAGGTTTTAACACACTTCTTTGGAAAGAAGTGTCATGTCAATTCTTGAAGCGTATTTTCGGCGCGGTTTTTGGCGTGTTTTTTAGCGCGGTTTTTGTCCTGGTTATTAATTTGTATGGGTGAAAACCTTGTAGAAAACCTGATCCAAAACCTCGCCCAAAACCTCGCCAAGAAACTCCTCTAAAACGTCTTCCGATGAAGCGTGTTTCAGGCAAAGTTTTCATGTGGTTTTGGACGAGGAAACGCTCCAAAAAACCTCGTCCAAAAAATCTTCCAAATAAGCCGTATGAACATGCCCTTACAGTGATTTTTTTTAATTGAGTAGTTGATCCTTTTTTCTGGTCGGCTGTGGTTAGAGAAATGTAAATACTATTAGCAACATATGATCAGTGTGAAGAAAACCTCTCCAGTGCAGAAAAAGTTTACCTCATTATCCTTTTATCTATTTCTGCTGCACTAGTCTAATCTTATCTATCCCTGTGGAGAGAACAATAGAGGAATCATTGTCATTACTTACGATTTGTAATGAGATAGTATAAATAGTAGCTGAAGTAAAGTGAGATTAGTCTGCCTGGCCATTCAGGAGCATTCTTTCACATTTTAGTGAAGGACAATATTTTATGAGTAATTTTGAATTGCATAGGGCTGCCGAAATAAAAAAAATATTTCTAAAAAAATAGTTTTTCAGAAATATTGGTTTTAACAAAAATACTCCTTTCTGATGGCAGTATCTCCACTTAAAGGGGTTGTCTCAGTACATTGATTCATCTCACCTCAGTCCTGTTTTCTTGGTTTCACTTTGAATTCAGGGGTGTGTTTACTGGCTTCTACTAGACTGCAGTAGAAGCAAGGTCTGTAGCTAGAGCAACCAGCACCGGCAGCCTATCATGAGAGATCAAACCGGTCTGTAGCCCATACAAGAGGGGATATCTAGGAATAGGTAGGACACTGTTAATGGGCACATATTGCAAAGTGACTTGTTTTCACAAGATCTTTAACATAAAAAGCAATCCTTGTAGTGAGACAACCCCTTTAAGATATAGTGAATTAGGCTATTTTCCAATTGTGTTAGCAGTATCCATTCACCGTATGTACAGAAAAGCTCCCAGCTTGTAAGGCAAATATAGAATCCAAATCAACCGATGGAGGGAAAAGAGTGTCACTTTGGTTGAACTTGCCCATTTTTCATAACAGGGTACTTGTTTCATTTCACCATTTTCTACATATCTGAATTGAAATGTAATCACTTCTTCTTTACTCACACATTTTGCAGTGCTTGGCACATTGGCATGACTTAGAAATGTGTCAGGAGCCTGCTTTTATATCCTGCTTACACTGCTCCTTTTTATAATATCATTTTCCTTTTATCCTTTTTTTTTCTTTCTCTTTGATTGTCCACATCTCTGTTGTCCGCAGGCCAGCTCCGGGGTTAAGCAGTGGAACAAGCGCTGGTTCGTCCTGGTGGATCGCTGCCTCTTCTATTACAAAGGTACATAGCAAATGTTTAAATCCCAGTGCCAGGTTGTTGTTGTTTTTTTTCAATAATACCCTGTGCCAGAACAGATGGATTGGGGACCTCTGCTCCCATCTGTTGCCTGGTCCCAATTCACCTGTGCTTAGGCAGGGAACAGGTGGAGTCTGAATAATTTATCAGTACCCTATTGTATTATGTGTGCATGTGAAAAGCCTCCCACACATTATTATCACTGGCAGGCATACATGTGCTAGGATTAACTCTGTGGGGAGGATATTTACTATGGCGGAGTCCATAAAAACAGCATCGCCTTTGGAAAATAGCCTGGCAGGGAAAGAGTTACGTCCGGTGCATAACCAGCGTTTTGTCACGCTATGTCATCCTCCCACTGGGTTATCGCCTACCACCCCCTGGTAGGTCTTTCTCTTTCTCCTGCGTATTTTTTTTGCAGCAGGTGTTATTGTTTTCTTGTCACCAGTTATTTAATGCCCTTTGCTTGCGTCCACATTTACACGCTCCCACTCTGTCCTCCTCACACATCGCCCTCATTTCATTTCTCCCACCTTGCCTCTTTCTTTCAAGATTCTCACTGTTTTCTTAAATTCAGATGAAAAAGAAGAGGGGATTTTGGGAAGCATTCCCCTTCTAAGTTTTCGCATCGCTCCCGTTCAACCCTCGGATAATATCAGTCGGAAACACACCTTTAAGGTCAGTAGGAGTGCAGGATTCTGTTTCATATATTCTGGAGTAACCTGTTGGGGTTGTGATACTGCTGGTTTATATATTTTTTTATATACTTAAAATGTTCACCAAACTACATTTTTCCAGGACGTCTCCTGAAAACGGTGTAAACTTTAAAATACAGGTGACTTTCTCACATCAGAAAGCGAATTGATTGAGAACAGATATCATCCAATACTTATGACTTTTTGTTGAATGATTGCTCTTTCTTAGGGCAAATACTTACTGATGACAGTGACATGTTTAAAAGGGGAAATTTAATAATTTTTTAATTTTTTGGCACAACCTTACTATACAAGTAAGGTATGATTTGTGAACTTGTAGTAGTTTTTTTTACCAATTTCAGAATTGTATTTTTAGATTTCTAGGGCTTATTATTTGAAAACAAGAATTACAATTTTGATTATTTCTAATTGTATCTGGTAATTTTGCGAATCTTTAAACATGGAGCTGTCTTTAGTATATTTAATACCTAAGAGATCCAGGTTTTTTATTTTTTTGTTCCAACAAGTCATATAAATCGTTCATTTGAGCCACATATGGGGGTTTCAGCTTTGAGTGATGCAAGCCCCCAGTGTATGCTGCCTCTCTCACCTGTTCTGTCTTCCCTCCTGTGCTGGTGAGAGGAGTCCATGGAACGTACCCCCGCCAAGAGCCTACCCCCTGCAGAGTCGCTGTGCTAGGTAGTAAGTCCTGCTGTACCTGCTGCATGTTTTCATTATCCACCCCCTGCTTGGCACAGGCCAAGCATGCATGTTGCATAAACCCTGGTTTCATATCCAAACACATGCATGCAGCCGGTTTGAGTGTACCCTGTGCCATTTGCTTGAAGATGGTTGGTGAATTCAGATGCCTTTTCAAAGATCTTTACTGTGCACTGGGAACTCATGCATGGGGATCCATATTTTACAACACGAATAAGTATTTGGTGAATGTGAAACAGAACAATATGATAAACCCTATTATCAACTCATTTCTTTTTTTTTTAAAGTGTTGTCCTATCTTATGTTAATTAAAGTTTAATCATTATATTATGTTATGTTAGACAACTTTCTAATATTTTGGGACTTATATATGAAAACGTCTAAGGCTATGTTCACACTGCATAATTGCGGGGCGTAATCACGCCCCGCAATTACGCTGGGACTTCGGGAGCTCGCACCGACTCCCGCGGTGCAGGGGGGCCGGCAGCCCACCAGCCCCATAGACATTCATTACTAGCGGCGCGTATTCGTACTGAGCACAGTACGGCGTGAAATACGGGCCAAAATACGTCCCAATTTCACCCGTGTGAACATAGCCTAAGACTATCTTTGTTTCCCATAGCAACCAATCAGAGCTCAGCTTTCATCTTTCCAGCGCACTGTATAAAATGACAGCTGACATCTGATTGGTTACTATGGCCAAAAAAGACAGATTTACTGCTAGACAGTTTTCATAGATAAGGCCCAAAGGGAGCCATGTAGGAAACTGTCTAGGTGTAAGACTTTTTTGTTGCCCGTAACAACCAATTCATTTTTTAAGAGTACTATATGAAATCAGTTCAGGCTGTATGTATAACTGCTTACAGCAATGCAGGTGTTCTGCTTACATGGAGCCTGTCAGACTTGAGAACCAGTGCAGGAGGTCTTCAGAGCTGTGACATCCTCTCCCTTCCACTGCTCACACATAATGAGTATGTCACAACTCTTCAGTGAGGGGAGACATGCCTCCAGGCAAGAGGGGCCCACCTACTGGGAGGAGAGACTTGCCTCTGGATTTGAAGCTGTAACAGATAGAAACAGCTCAAGTCTGCAAAAGCATGTAATGATGAAATCCCTTTAATTAATAGCAAGCATCTTTCAGTTTCCTAAATTGTTTGGAAAAGTGTTGCAAAGTCAGTGGAAATGTGCTAGTAGTTTGCAAAGGTGTTGCAAATGAGTAATCAATAGTTATGTACATGATGGTTCCCACACTGTGTGTTTGTTGCATTTTTCAACTGCATAAAAAAAGCATTTAAAAAAACTACCTGAATTTGAAAAATAGTATCAATGTGGATTTGGGCTACAAAAATATCACTGAAAAAAGACTACCTAAACAAATCCAAACTCTAAAATATAACTTTTAATATATACCCATAAAAAATGCAATTATGCATATTAAGACTACAATCAAAAAATGTCTCCAACACCGATATATATAAGCTTTCCCTAACATAAAACCCTACACTTAAGCTAAAGTAGACCAAGCAATCGTCCCGACAGGGAGCCTTTGGTGGCTCACCCTATTAAACTCCTTGTATATCCCTATCAATCTTCAAAGATTCACAATGTTGAATGTCGGCGGTCTGAAAAACCATCTGGCGGAAAATCCGTGCAGTGGGCACAGCTGCACGGATTTTCCATAGTGGTCCATTTTAAAAATTGACACCTAGTTTGTAGACGTTTTTCAAAACCGAAAACCTGCTGTAAAACCGGGTGAAAACCCGTGCAGTAGGGAAAAGCCCTAAGAGTTAATTAAATAACCACTCACATTTTAAAAGCACATACATTTTTTAAATGCATGCATTTTCTACATGCAGTTTTGATGCAGTTAAGAAATGCATGCAGTCACGCAACAGTTATAGACACTTTAGCATCTCATCCAACAAAAGGGAAGTGACATTGTTAAAATGGTGTGGCTTGATGATGAGGGGGCGTGGCTTGATGTACGCCCCCCCCCCAAAAAAAAAGGTGCTCCAAATTTTGGTGCAGTTAGTGGTATAAAATAAGCCAATTTATTAAAAGATGTAAAGTTACACTAGACAGTTCTAACATGCGCCAAATTTATCAACTATAATAAATGTGGTGCATTGTAAGACTGGGTAGTTTAACGTTACACTGTCTTAGGATAAGTCCACACGGCAGTTTTTTTCTGGCGGATTTGGAAACTGTCTGAAAAACGACAAGCAACCATTCCCATAGACTACTCTGAACGGATTTTCCTACCGCCAGCGTCCTGAAAAACACCGACCATGCCCAATCCTCTGCCTGGTTTTCAGGCGGAAGATGTGTTAGTCAATGGTTAAGGCAGACGGGCAGAACTGTCTCTCCAAAACCATTAAAAAGGGACGATACAATATCAGCTGGATTCGTAATCAGAATCTGACTGGTATTTTGTCACTGCCATGTAGCCTCAGCTCATTGTTTCTCAACTAGAGTCCTCAAGACCCACCAGCAAGTCAGGTCTTCAGGATTTCCTCAGTATTGCACAGGATATAATTATTGTCAGTGCATTCTGCACAGGTGATATCGTTATTGTCAGTGCATTTTGTACAGGTGATATCATTACGGTCAGTGTATTCTGCACAGGTGATATCATTATTGTCAGTGCATTCTGTACAGGTGATATATTTTATTGTCAGTGCATTCTGCCAGGTGATATCATTATTGTCAGTGCATTCTGTACAGGTGATATCATTATTGTCATTGCATCTGAAACAGGTGATATCATTACTGTCAGTGTATTCTGCACAGGTGATATCATTATTGTCAGTGCATTCTGCACAGGTGATTCTTTTATTGTCAGTGCATTCTGTACAGGTGATATAGTTTATTGCCCGTGCATTCTGCACGGGTGATATCATTATTGTCAGTGCTTCTGTACAGGTGATATCATTATTGTCAGTGCATTCTGCACAGGTGATATCATTACTGTCAGTGTTTTTCTGCACAGGTGAATATCATTATTGTCATGCATTCTGCCAGGTGATATCATTATTGTCAGTGCATTCTGTACAGGTGTTTATAGTTATTGTCAGTGCATTCTGCACAGGTGATATCATTATTGTCAGTGCATTCTGCACAGGTGATATCATTATGGTCAGTGCATTCTGCACAGGTGATATCATTATTGTCAGGGCATTCTGCACAGGTGATATCAATTGTCAGTGCATTCTGAAACGGGTGATATCATTACTGTCAGTGTATTCTGCACAGGTGATATCGTTATTGTCAGTGCATTCTGTACAGGTGATATAGTTATTGTCAGTGCATTCTGTACAGGTGATATAGTTATTGTCAGTGCATCCTGCACAGGTGATATAGTTATTGTCAGTGCATTCTGCACAGGTTGGATATCATTATTTTCAGTGCATTCTGCACGGGTGATATCATTATTGTCAGTGCATTCTGCACAGGTGATATCATTATTGTCAGAGCATTCGCACAGGTGATATCAATTATGGTCAGTGCATTCTGCACAGGTGTATCATTATTGTCAGTTGCATTCTGCACAGGTGATATCATTATTGTCAGTGTATACTGTACAGGTGATATCATTATGGTCAGTACATATGCACAGGTGATATCATTATTGTCAGTTCATTCGCACAGTGATATCATTACTGTCAGTGTATTCTGCACAGGTGATTTTAAATATGTCAGTGCATTCTGCACAAGTGATATAATAACTGTCAGTGCTTTTCTGCAACAGGTGATATCATTACTGTCAGTTTCATCTGCACAGGTGATATTATTACTTTTCAGTGCATTCTGCACAGGTGATATAGTTATTGTCAGTGATTTCTGCACTGGTGATATCACTATTGTCAGTGCATTCTGCACAGGTGATATCACTATTGTCAGTGCATTCTCCAAAGGTGATATCTTTATTGTCAGTGCATTCTGCACAGGTGATATCAGTATGGTCAGTGCATTCTGCATAGGTGATAATAATTATTGTCAGTGCATTCTGCACAGGTGATATAGTTATTGTCTGTGCATTCTGCACAGGTGATATAATTACTGTCAGTGTATTCTGCACAGGTGATATCATTATTGTCAGTACATTCTGTACAGGTGATATCGTTATTGTCAGTGCATTCTGCACAGGTGATAGCATTATTGTCAGTGCATTCTGCACAGGTGATATTATTATTGTCAGTGCATTCTGCACAGGTTAGATAGTTTGTGTCAGTGCATTCTGCACAGGTGATATAGTTATTGTCAGTGCATTCTGCACAGGTGATATAATTATTGTCAGTGCATTCTGCACAGGTGATATCATTATTGTCAGTGCATTCTGCACAGGTGATATCATTACTGTCAGTGTATTCTGCACAGGTGATATGATTATTGTCAGTGCATTCTGCACAGGTGATATCTTTATTGTCAGTGCATTCTGCACAGGTGATATCATTACTGTCAGTGAATTATGCAAAGGGGATATAGTGATTGTCAGTGCAATCTGCACAGGTGATAGAATTAATTGGGTCAGTTGCATTCTGCACAGGTGATATCATTATTGTCAGTGCATTCTGTACAGGGATATCATTTTTGTCAGTGCATTCTGCACAGGTGATATCATTACTGTCAGTGTATTCTGCACAGGTGATATCATTATTGTCAGTGCATTCTGCACAGGTGATATCATTATTGTCAGTGCATTCTGTACAGGTGATATAGTTATTGTCAGTGCATTCTGCACAGGTGATATCATTATTGTCAGTTCATTCTGTACAGGTGATATCATTATTGTCAGTGCATTCTGCACGGGTTGATATCATTATTGTAAGTTCATTCTGTACAGGAGATATAATTATTGTAAGTTCATTCTGCACAGGTGATATCATTATTGGGTCAGTGCATTCTGCACAGGTGATATCATATGGTCAGTGCATTCTGCACAGGTGATATCATTATTGTCTGTGCATTCTGCACAGGTGATATCATTGTCAGTGCATTCTGCACAGGTGATATCATTACTGTCAGTGTATTCTGCACAGGTGATATCGTTATTGTCAGTGCATTCTGTACAGGTGATATAGTTATTGTCAGTGCATTCTGTACAGGTGATAAAAGTTTATTGTCAGTGAAATTCTGCACAGGTGATATAGTTATTGTCAGTGCATTCTGCACAGGGTGAAAATCATTAATTGTCCAGTGCATTCTGCACAGGGATATCATTATTGTCAGTGCATTCTGCCCGGGTGGATATCATTAATTGTTCAGTGCATTCTGCACAGGTGATATCATTATGGTCAGTGCATTCTGCCCCAGGTGATTCATTATTGTCAGTGCATTCTGCACAGGTGAAAACCCATTAATTGCCCAGTGATTCTGCACAGGTGATAATCTTTAAATGGTCAGTGCATTCTGCACAGGTGAAATCATTATTGTCAGTTCATTCTGCACAGGTGATATCATTACGTCAGTGTATGTCTGCACAGGTGAAAATTATTATTGTCAGTGCATTCTGCACAAGTGATAAAATTACTGTCATGCATTCTGCACAGGTGTATCATTACTGTAAAGTTCATTCTGCACGGGTTTGATATTATTACTGTCAGTGCATTCTGCACAGGTGATATGTTATGTCAGTGAATTCTGCACAGTGATATCATTATTGTCAGTGCATTCTGCACAGGTGATATCATTATTGTCAGTGCATTCTACACAGGTAATCTTTATTGTCAGTGCATTCTGCACAGGTGATATCATTATTGTCAGTGCATTTCTGCACAGGTGAAAATAATTAATTGGTCAGTGCATTCGGGCACAGGTGATAAATTTACTGTCATGTTTTCCCTGCACAGGTATATCATTATTGTCAGTACATTCTGTACAGGTGATATCGTTATTGTCAGTGCATTCTGCACAGGTGATATCATTATTGTCAGTGCATTCTGCACAGGTGATATAGTTATTGTCAGTGCATTCTGCACAGGTGAATAGTTATTGTCAGTGCATTCTGCACAGGGGGATAGAATTATTGTCAGTGCATTCTGCACAGGTGATATCATTATTGTCATGCATTCTGCACAGTGATATCATTACTGTCATTTGTATTCTGCACAGGTGATATATTATTGTCAGTGCATTTCTGCACAGGTGAAAATCTTTATTGTCAGTGCATTCTGCACAGGTGATATCATTACTGTCAGTGTATTCTGCACAGGTGATATAGTTATTGTCAGTGCATTCTGCACAGGTGATAGAATTATTGTCAGTGCATTCTGTGGGAGACCCTGAAAACATGAGCTGTGGGTGGGTCTTGAGGACTGGAGTTGAGAAACACTGCCCTAGCCTAAGGGTATGTTCACACGATGTACTGCAGCATGTACAGTACACGCCGCAGTACATCATGTCTTTCGGGAGCTCCCGCTAATATGCACGTGTTCCTGAGGCGCCAGGGGGGAGGGGGAGGTAGCTCGCCGGCCCCATAGACATGCATTACTCGCAGCGCGTATTCAGCGCAAGTAATTGACATGTCACTTATCTCCCCGCGTGTACAATACGATCAAGAGGAGGCGTAATCCATAGTTCTCTATGAGAACTATAGATTACCGTAATTTCGGAGCACATCTTGCCTGTATTAAAGCCTAAATATGCGGAGAAATGTGCGGCAAAATTACCCCGTATGAATATACCATAAGAGTTACACAGTATTGACTAATCTGCCTTAATAATTTAGAACTCATTTACAACACCTTTCCAAACATTTAAAAAAATTGAAAGGAGCTTGCTGTTAAAGGGGTTGTCTCACTACATTGATTCGTCCTGTTTTCTTGGTTTCACTTTGAAATCAGGGGTGTGTTTACTGGCTTCCACTAGGCTGCAGTAGAAGCCAGGTCTGTAGCTATAGCAACTAGTGCTGGCAGCCTATCAGTAAAGATCAAACAGGTCTGTAGCTATAGCGACCTGAGGAGCTGTTGCAGCCCATACAAGAGGGGATATCTCAGAATAGGTAGGACACTGTTAATGGACATATGTTGCAAAGTCACTTGTTTTTGCAAGTTCTTTAACATAAAAAGCAATCCTTGTAGTGAGACAACCCCTTTAAGGCAGTTTCACTACAGTACTGCAATAAAGTGACCATGACAAAATCACGAAAAATTACATTGTGTGAATACACCCTTTGGGTATCTGCAGTGGGGCTAATCTATGTCCAAACATACATTTAAAACTGGTGCCTGAAAGTGAAAATCTGCAACGGAAATCCAAAGATATCGCCTTAGATTTCTGCTGCAGATTTCGCACTGGATTTTTGCCTGCAGAAAAATCTAAGATACAAACATAACCTTAGTTTTTAACCCCTGGTTGTAGAGAAGAATGCTTCCATCATTAGCAGTAAACTTAGATCTGTAAACTAAGGAGTCAGTATAAATGTTCTGCCGTTAAGTGCGCCAAAAGTCATTAGTCTTTGAGACTCTCGGTTCACATATTTTTGATCAAAAGATTTTTAAAGCTCCCCAACGCTTTCAACGTGATCTAAAAAATGGGGCAGTTCCTATCCTATCTTTACCTCTCATTCGAGCCAATCAGGCTCCGCTGGGTCAACCGACTCCATTATTCAGAGAGAAAAAATAAAAAACACCCAACCTGCAAAGCTGCCCTTTCTTATGACGCCTGTGAGAGTGGGCGGGGACAGAAACAAAAATGGAAGCCCCCCTTTCCCTTTTCCCATCTAGGTTTAAAATCAATGTAAAACCAAGTATAACTTTATGTTTCTGCACACAAAAACATTTCTGAAAAAAACGTATGCAAACCTGGGTGCCACTGGCGGGGCTGCGGCACACATGTAATTATACATGTACACACAACAAACCCCCGCCAGCGGCACATTACTGCAAAAAGGGCAATATACTACGTGGAAAATCCCTAAAGGAAAGCATTTATGTATCTATCATACATGAAAAAACTTTGAGACTCTCGGTTCACATATTTTGATCAAAGATGTTTAAGCTGCCCACGACTTTTTAAACGTGATCTCAAAATCGGGCAGTCCTCTCCTATCTTACCTCTCAATCGAGCCAATCAGGCCTCCCGCTGCCACTCTCACTGGCTGTCATAAGAAGGGCAGCTTTGCAGGTTGGGTGTTTTTTATTTTTTCTCTCTGAATAATGGAGGTCGGTTGACCAGCGGGAGGCCTGATTGGCTCGATTTAGAGGTAAAGATAGGGGTAGGACTGCCCCGATTTGAGATTTACGTTGAAAGTCGTGGACAGCTTAAACATCTTTTGATCAAAATATGTGAACCGAGAGTTCAAAGTTTTTTCATGTATGATAGATAGCATAAATGCTTCTTTAGGGATTTCCACGTAGTGTATTGCCCTTTTTGCAAAAGTCATTAGTCCACCCAATTTCCCGATCTATGGTGCGTTAAATGAACATATTTGGAGCATTATGCACCAGACTCCACACTTTATAATGCACCAAACATGGGGTGGTGTTCTGGGGGCATGTCGCACCACACTCGTAATATTAGACACATATATGAATGTGGTTCGGCAAAACTAGGCGCATTACTGCTCGAACAGGCAGACCAATTTAATTGTGGTCTGCCTGAGCCTGTGTAGTCGTAATGGAATTAAATTTTCTGTTAGGACAAAATGTCCCTTAATTCCCAACTTATACCAGTAAAATAATAAAAAGTAATTTATGATATTTATAAAACTATATAAAATTAAATTACAGAAATTTCATAATAAATTATATAATATAAAAGTAATATAAAATTATATCTCAAAAATATAAAATTAGCTCCTATAAAATATATTTAAGATTATTAACATCTAAAATAAATTTAAAATTAAAAAATGTAAATTATTTAAACCAATAATCAACATAAATCCTGTTCTCAGTCGTGTATTTACAGAGTTAGGCCGTGTTCACACGGCTTATTCCCGACGGATTTGTGCGTTCACAAATCCGCCGTGAATAAGGGGCGGGACAGGGGTAGGGCCGGAGCGCGGCGGGGGCGCCATACTCCGGCCCCATAGACAATGCATTGTTTACGGCGCGTTCGCGCCGTAAATAATGTGCATATCACTTTCTCCCCCCGCGGCGGATTTGCTGAGCGGGGAGGAGCGACGGAATCCACTGTTCTCTATGAGAGCAGTGGATTACCGTAATTACTCCGACGAATTGGCGCCGTCCTGCAGCGCAAATCCGGCGCAGTACTGCGCCAATCCGCGGCAAAATAAGCCGTGTGAACGAGGCCTTAGCGTAGTGCTATCAGTGATTACAAACACATCACAGCAGGCTACCCTGTTTCCTCGAAAATAAGACAGTGTCTTATATCAATTTTTGCTCCTAAAGACGAGCTAAGACTTATTTTTAGGGATTTTTTTTTCTATGCACAATAATTCACATTTATTGTTGAACAAAACATCAACATGTATTAATATACTGTAGTGATTTCATCACAAACATCAGCATAAGCAGCCAAACTCTGAATTGCAACAAAAAAATGCACTATGTCTTATTTTCGGGGGATGGCTTATTTTTGGGGAAACAGGGTATAAATAAAAAAGGTGTTAGAACAGCATGCACAGTGAATAGAAACGTAGTAATCTTGCATGTTGCACCACAGGTCTCAGCAAGACCTGTGGTGTGAGGGTTATTGCTGTAAGGCAAATATACATGTTTAGCGCATTACTAATGCGCCAAAGTTTCATGCCGCACCAAACACATGTGAGGTGCCTCGAACCTTAGGCTTCATTTATGACCGCACATTCAACCCCTTGGCCTCGACATGCCAAGTTTCATACATGTCTTCCTAAGTGAGAGATTGAGATACAAAATGTATTAGAAAGTTGCATAACTTTTTATTATTCAGTGACTAAGCTTTATTTGCATATAATTGGACAACCCTATTCTATTTCAATACATTTCTTGCTAATCAGCCTAAAAAAAAGCTAGACATATATATAATATATAATAAAATATTATATATAGAGAGAGTAAAACAACCTAGACAACGCAAGATAAAAATACAAGTTTGCTTGGTAATCTAATATCTAAATAGGTGGGTTTCTTTGGGACCTTTACTTGTACCTGTCTTTGCATGTCTAACTGCTGCTGTCTATTCATTATTTTGTCCTTTTATATTTCCTCTTACCTTTTGTCCTACAGGTAACAGTGTGCTGGGTTGGGGATGAAACTCTCCATAATGAAGCTCAAATGTCTCGACAGGCAGAACACGCTGGCATTCGCACTTATTACTTTAGTGCAGAAAGCAAAGAAGAACAGGAGGCTTGGATACGAGCAATGGGGGAGGCATCACAAGTACAGAACCCTCCCACTCCTAGGTCAGTAAATACTGTCTTATTACATATTTATTGAGCTTGCATTATGCACACACACATCCATATTCAGAGCTACTTTCAGCAAAAAGTGTCTGCTCATTTTATTCCACTTTGCTAAAAAAAAATAAAAAAAAATAGGACCTTATGTATAAAAACTGTCTAGGTGTAAAGACATTAATTGTTGCCCAATGCAACCAATTAAAGCACATATAGTGCTCTGAAAAAAATGAAAGAGGATCTCTGATTGTTTGCTAAGGGCAACAAAGAATGTCTTAGATGTAGATCTAGTTTCATACATGTTCCCCATAGTTGGCTAATAAAAATAAATGTAAAATTGTGAATGATAAAATTTGGTGCTCCAAAGATACAGCAAACACAACATGATTTTGAAATCGATAATATTGTAGCTTTCATACAATTTCAGTCCTGTTTTCACACTGTGCTGTGATCCCACTCTGGATGTCTGGTGCAGGTATTGTTTGAAACCAGCAAACGGTATCATGATGAAGGGGCATAGATGCACATGATGAGAACATTATTCTCCCATTATACAAGTCACTGGTTAGACCACACATGGAGTATTGTGTACAGTTTTGGGCACCAGTGCACAGGAAAGACATTGTAGAGTTTGAACAGGTACAAAGGCGGACAACAAAAATAATAAAAGGACTGGGTGGACTACAATACCCAGAAAGAAGAGCAAGGTTAGGGTTATTTAGAGAAAAGACGGCTTCGGGGACATAATAAATATGTATAGATATATGAAAGGTCAATATAGAGATCTCTCCCAAGATTTATTTATACCCAGGACTGTATCTAGAACAAGGGGGCATCCTCTACGTCTTAGGAACGAAAGTTTCTACATAAACATATCAAGGGATTCTTTACTTAAGAGCAGTGAGACTGTGGAACTCTCTGCCAGAGGGACTTGTCATGGTGAATTCACTAACAGAGTTCAAAAAGGGTTTGGATGTATTTCTGGAGCATAATAATATAACAAGTTATAGTGTCTAGGATTCTGGAGAGGGGTCATTGATCCAGGGATTTTTCCGATTGCCAGATTGGAGTCGGGAAGGAATTTTTCCCTAAATGAGGACAATTGGCTTCTACCTCATTGGGGTTTTTTGCCTTCCTCTGGATCAACACCTTAGCACAACAGGCTGAACTAGATGGACGTCTCGTCTTTTTTCGGCCTTACAAACTATGAAACTATGGCTCCATAGGTAAAAGCAATGCAAAGGTAATCACTTTTGGACTACATCTACTCTGTTTAATGAATGTAAACACTGTCTGTGCCAGACAAAATAGCGCAGTTGGTAGAGCCATAATCGTCTGACAGAGCAAATGTAGGTGTGTCCCTAAACAGCCAGACATTGTCCAATAAGAACCATGTCTCCTGACATGTCAAATTCTGTAAATACTTATGTAGCAAGTAAAATAACAATTCTGGCGCAACGTCTCTTTTAACGTTGTGTTATGCTGTCCAATGTTATTCCTTCCAGCAATAAATTCAGCAATATATCAGCTAGGTGTTACCATCCACCATGACCTGCCACGTTGAGTCTGTAAGCACTTATTGGACAATGTCAGACTGTTTAGGGACACACCTACAATTGGTAACACCTAGTTGTCAATTCAATAATAAACTTCTAGAAGGAATAAGGGTAGGACTACACAATATAAATATCTAAAAAGATGCACTTTAGAATTATTTCCTGGGAAATACACTTATTTCCTAAACCAGACATGTCATGAGAGGCCACGGGTTCTGTTTGAACACTGCACAATCTGAGTTTACTCTAATTAAAAACAGAGAGCCTATAGTCATAACAGTTGTAACACAGGTGTATAGTAGTAGGTTGATGTAGGAGTTGTAGAAATAATGCAAGAGTGATACAGAAGTAGAGATGTAGGATTTTTAGTAGTAAGAGCGAAGCAGTGGCATAGCTGGAACTTTTGTTGAACGGGGCTTGCGCTAAGTTTGTTGCCCCATTTTACAGACCACAACCCCAGTTTTCACAACACATCTCTTTTTACAGGCCTCTCCACGCACTCAGAAATCATAATTGTCACTTAAAGAAAAATCATGTTTTTATGTTACTATATTCTAGGAGACAAAAACATTTTTACTTTTCTGTCCATGGAGCTGTGTAAGGCTATGTTCACACGGCTTATTGCCAGCAAAATTGCGGGGACGGATTTCACAGTGGGGCGTGGGGGCTGGCTGCTCACCGGCCCCATAGACAACCATTATCCACGGCGCCTATGCCGCCGGGATAATGTGCATGTCACTTTCTCCCCGCTCGCCGTATTTCGCGAGCGGGGAGAAGAGACGGAATCCATAGTTTCTCTATGAGAACTGTGGATTATCGTAATGACTGGGACGAATTTTCGCCGCATTTCGGCGTGGAATACGGGACCAAATCCATCCCAAAATAAGCCGTGTGAACATGGCCTAATAGTTTAGATATGCAGGATTAATTTATGTCTAAAAATCAGTCCTGACACTTACCCCACTAGCCCACATACAATATACGCCTCCAATATACTTTTTCACTTCATCACTCTCCTCACCACTTAAATACACAACACTATAAACACAGGCAAGAAAGTAAAAGTGAAACCCCTAAACACAGGGTCAGGGACAGATGTGTACTCCACTTTTACATCAGGACAATGGTGCTTTGGCTACTATCCCCTAGGTGGTATACATAGCCCCGGTCGCCATCATGTCGGTGAATACAGCCCCAATCCAACACAGATGCAAAATAACCACTGACATCCAGGGCCTCACAGGAGATGTCTTCTTTGAGTCATTCTCATCTCTCTTGAGTGTTGCTCTCTTTCCCTTTTCTTCTCCGTCTGACTCAGAATGCCATGATGACTTCTCCCGGCCACAACTCATCCCTGCAGTTTGCCACATGAACATCTTAGACTTTGCACTTTTCCAGCACTCTCCTACCAATACCTCTGTACAAACTCCCCATCCATAGTAACCCTGATGGTCATAATGACCCCCTTACAGCTTTAACAATAAGAGTATCCCAAGATGGCTTTGGGACTTCCACTTGTGCACCCAGTTTAGTCTTGTCTTGTGTCCCAAAATAGTATTTAGGCACCCCCCCAAATAGGTAGACAGATAGGTAGGTATACCTCAATTAGGCAGGTAGGTATAAAGGTCCCCCATTAAGTAGTTGGGTAGGTAAATAGGTTCACCATTATGCAAAAAGGCATACAGGCCTTCCAGAAGGTGGGTAGGTATATAGGCCCCCCATTAAGTAGGTTGGTAGTAATGTTGCCCCCCCCCATTAAACAAAGAGGTATAGAGGCCCCTCCATTAGATAGGTATATAGGCCCACTGTAAATAGGTATAGAGGCTTTCCATTTAAAAGATAGGTAGTAATATTGCCCCCTATTTGCTAGGTATGTAGACCCCCAGTAGGTTGATAGGTAGGTATGTGCTCCCCTGTAAGTAGATCTTTAGGTATATATGCCACTGTAGGTAGGTATACAGACCCCTGTAGATGGATAGGTATATAAGCCCCCTGTAAAATCATGGTCGGCGAACCAACAGACTCTTTGGGGGACATGTATGAAAACTGTCTTCCTCTAAGGCTAGGTTCACACGGCTTAAATGCAGGGCGTAATTACGCCCCGCAATTACGCAGTGTGGCCGGGGGCGGGAGCGGGGGGGCCGGCACCTCGCCGGCCTATAGATTTGCATTACCGGCGGCGCGTATACGCCGCTGGTAATTCACATGTTAATTATCTCCCCCCTCGGTGGATTCGCCGAGCAGGGAGAGGAGACGTAATCCATAGTTCTCTATGAGAACTGTGGATTACCGTAATGACTTGGACATATTCCAGCCGTAATTTGCGCACTCCGGCGCGTAATTACGGACTAAAATACGTCCAATTTTAAGCCGTGTGAACATGGCCTAAGACTTTTCTTGTTGCCCATAGCAACTAATCAATCTTTCATTTCTTCAGATCACTATATGAAATGTAAGGGGAATGCTGATTGGTTGCTATGGGCAACAAGAAAAGTCTTAGACCAAGACAGTTTTCATGCATGTCCCCTTTATCTTTAACTCTTCTTTATGGTATATTTTGTACAAGTGTACAAATGAACAAGATAACAATTGCAGAAATGTGTTTGGGTAACTTGTACACCAGTACAATGGTTCAGTCTTTATATGGTGTAATGGTCTCTATTTGGCGACTCCCTCTCTGTCCAGCCTGTCCTAAGAACTCACAGGTAACTCTCCTTCTTTCTGTGTCTGCTGGGGCACTAAACAATCCTTTCTCTTACTTAAAAGTATAGGTCACACAAGTTATCCTCTCAAAATGGGGATGTGCCACACCAACCTCTCTTCTGCTTCTTCTCTCTCCGCTGTCTGATCTCAAGCACCTCCCTCTTCCTTTCCTGTTACTCTGCATTTCCAACTGCCTTGTCTCTGGTAAATTCCTTTGCCAGCGACAGCTCTTCACCGTCTGTGTTCTGGCGCCATCTACTGAGCAAGAGAACACACGGCAGCCCCTTGTTAAAGGTAGATAGGTAGGTATACAGCCTCCTGTAGGTAAGATAGGTATATAGGCCACTGACAGATTAAAAAAAAAAATGAAAAAAGTGATACCTCTCCCCATTTCCCTGCCGAGCAGCTAGCTCCGTGAATTAGTGTCTGGTGTGAGAGGCGTAATGTCATCACACTGTCTACGCTGGGTAGCTGCACACAGCATCTTCTAGGCAGGGAAGCCTAGCACCTAAGCCCCCAGAACGCTCCCTTTGAGCTTTTAGTTCCAGATCACACAATGTGCCACTCATTCTATCTATTGCTTTGCTGCAGCGTGTGACTCTTTAGCGGATCTTGTACAATTTCCAGTGCGCTAATGGAAGTTGTCTGTGTTCATAGGAGCAACAAGCACTGTAACAACCATCACTCTTCAAGTCACTCTATGGAACTACAAACTTCAGAATGTCAGTGCTCAGCCCCTTGCAGAGACTTGTAGACTTCACCTAACACATTTCTTGCTGGAATCTCAGATAATACACTGTAAGAATTTCATGTATAACACTTAGTGGTGACACAGAATATACTGGATGCAAATTGTGCATTTAAGGAACAGACTGATATGATGCATTGATGTTATAAGGCTGATGGAAGAACAGTGTAAGAGATCATGAAACATGTAACCCTGGGGAGCAGCAGCTGATTTCAGAAGAGTTGTTATCTGTGTAAGGAGAATCCAAGAGAGACTGTCAAAACCTTGAGCTTAAGTCCTCAGTAAATAAGAATTCGGATCTATTTGCATAGAATGTTTAAGAACATACAAAGAAGTAACATGTCTTAACCTTAAAGGGTTTTTTCGCTACAAAGATCATATCTGTAATGATGGGGACAGTAAAAATAAGCACTTTTGCAATTAGTTTACATTACCGAAATCATTTAGTATAGGAACTATGAGCTAATCTGTGCGTCTATAGCCATTTCTGCAGCAGGTGGTCGGGCCAAACCCCCATTGCTGTGATTGGCTGCCTGACATGTCAATCAGCCCTGTTAGGATACACCCCCTGTACGGGACACACCCCCTGTGTTGTGATTGGTTGCCTGCTCTCTCCTCCCTATGAGCTGTGTAAAATGAAAGTGAAAAAGGCTGCTGTTTGTGTCTGTGTTCTCATTATCTTTCATTGTGCCCCGAGCTGTGTAATAATGGCTGCGGAGCTCCTCCTCTGCTCTGCAGACCTCCCGCAATGGTCACTTCTCATGCCTGGAGAGCTGTCACCTCTCTCCACCTGTATTGCTGTAAGCAGTTATACATACAGTCTGAACTGATGAAATCAATCAGGCTGGAGGTGATGGGGTGGGGGGAGTGTGCATTTCTCAAATTGGTTTAATCAGTTCAGACTGTATGTATAACTGCTTACAGCAATACAGGTGTTCTGGTTACTGCTTGTGCATCTTGGGAGATGTCGGCTCTGCAGGCATGAAAACCAGTGCAGGATGGCTGTAGAGCTGTGACATCCTCTCCCTTTCTATACTAACGTAGAATGATGATGTCACCAGTCTTCAGTGAGTGAAGACACGACTACTGAGAGGAGAGACATGCCCCTGGGTTTGAAGCTGTAAGAGAGAGAAAGTTTAAGATTCCCACGAAAGCCGGTAATGAGAAAACCCCTTTAACTACTTTATAGTCCACATTTTTTTTAATTTTTATAGATTGGAGAGGCAGGACAGTGAAAATATACCCCCTGTAAGGGATCGTGATCCAGAAACCAGAAGCCGTGGTGAAGGAGACGGGAGAGGTTCTGAAAAACTGGAGAGGAGGTCAGAATGTAGGAAGGAACCTCTAATCAAAGTAAATGGGACAGGAACTGCTTCTGAAAGGCTTCCTGACTTGGAGCCTCCCAGGCATTTGCCAGAAGGAGAACGCCCGACACAACCCAACGGCTGGGGTTTTGTTCCTTCACCAGGCCGCCCAGCCAGTACTGCTTTCCCAGAGGGTAATGGGCAACGAAGAGGAAACATGCCACGTACCCATCCAGAGAAAGTGGCACAGAGACAGAACTCCATGTCACAATTACAACAGTGGGTCAACCTACGTAGGGCGGCAGCTCCTACAGAAGACATGCAAAGGTAGGAAAATCATCTGCAAAACTGCATCCTAGAGAATAGTCAGCTGATATAAAGCGGAATATTGAAAACAACTATACTAATAAGATATACGTTTGACATATTAGAGTTTTGAACTTCTGTATTCAAATGTAAGGATAATACATTCTGCATTAGTAATTCTCCAATATTAGAGACGGGGTCTCCCTATTTATTGTATTTTACTTTATGTGAATCTAGCTTGATTTAGCATGCTAGACTTATAATACTGTGAAAATTGTGTGCCGTAAATATCATTTTTTTTATTTTTATCACAGTCCCAGCAGATACTTTCCAGGATCACACCATATGCCTGATTACTATCCTCAGTACGCATCTCAGTATCCCGATGGTTATCAGTATTACACCCCTGCAGGGTCACGGCCAGACAGCATTTGCTCTATGTCGGCTTTCCCACAATGGGCTTTGGAGGAAAAGCATCAGGTGCTTCGCAATGGAGCACCATATCAACCTCGGGACTGGAAGGAACCTGGTGCTTATGGACGCCCAGCAGAGTTGTGGGGCCCTCGTCCAGCTTTATACTATCAGGAGGTGGATGCTGCTTGTGGATCTCTCAGACGCTTATCCCTACAGCCCCGATCTCGCTCTGTACCAAGATCTCCTAGTCAGGGGGCTTACAGCACTCGTCCAAGGGTCTACTCTCCTGTAAGATCCCCCAGTGCACGCTTTGAGAACATGTCGCGGGATGAAAGCTTTAGAGAACCAGCTGCATACACAATGAGGCGTTCAATTAGTTCTCCTAAAGTAAGTCTGTTAGTCTGTAGGTAAGGGCTAATTCACATATGTTTTTGATAAGACAAATGCGTGAACAATAAATGTCATTTTTATTAGTCTCCTGTTTTGGTTTTCCTATGGTATTTGGTTTTCCTATGGTATTTGTTTTTTTTTCCTATTATGCTTTGAGTTGTCAATTCTCCTTCTGTAGTTCCTTTTTTTTATTGATGGATTTACAGGTTTTTTTTGTCTATCTTAGCAATGTGGCAGGTAAACAGGTAATGAAAGAACGGAATAAATATTCACATATTAACTATGTAGAAACAGAGGGCAACATGTATGAACGAAGTGCAGACACACCAGTTTTAAGTAGTTTTAAAGCTGTGTGGACTGGGCCAGTAAATATGAACCAGTCATAATGCAATTTATACACTTGGCGCATTGTAGATGGAGCACTGGGTAATCCTGGCAGGAAGCCTATCTATGCCGCATATTAAGAGCAATGGCTAGTGCGCAAGAAAAGACTCCACAGAATTCATGACAACTAGGGCTATGCTTACTGATATTAATTATAAAACTATATTAAGTTCCCAATAATATAAAGTTATTTTAAAATTATATAATATAAAATTCATGTCAAATTAAATAATGTAAATTTATTTACAATTACATAATATACAAATAATATTAAAATATATATTATGAAATAAATACTAATTTAAATTATGTAAAATTAGAAAAGCAATACAGCATGTACCATAAATTACGTTATTATAGTATTATCTGTGATTACAAATACATCACAGCAGGCTAGAAATAAAAGAAAAGCCATTAAAATAGCATGTCAGTCAATAGAAAGGTTCCAGGTCAGTAAACAGGTCCCAGGAAGACCTGTGGTGTGATGGCTGTTGCCTTATGTAGAATAAAGGTTGAGAGCAGCATAATTAAATTTCCACATTGATCACCATCTAATTAAAATTCATTTCATTTAATGTAGTGAAAATGAAAAATAAAAAAATCAGAACAAAATGTAATTATTAACATAATTAATTTTTCATCAGAAAATCAAATCAATGAATTGCAGTAGTCTCTACAGAGAAGAGAAGTAACAGAATACAAATGTTACAGTTCTTAAGTATGATTGACAGTAATAGCTACTTCTCTCTTGCAACATTCTATCCACAAATTGAGTTTGACACCAGGAGAAAGAGAAACATTTAACAGTATGATTGACGTTTAGGAGCTTCTGTTCTCCTCTATAGAGTTTAAAGTAGTTAATTGAGTTGGTTTTCTAATGTAAAACTTATTGTTAATAATACAATTTTATTAGAATTTATATAGTTTCCATTTTTTATAATAAAAATCTTACAAAATACTTTATATTATACTTTTATATTCTATGTTCATTTTCATTCATCAAAAAGTAGTTCAGTGGGTCAGCCTTTGTTTTACATATGGCAGTAGCTGACACACCACAGGTCTCACTGGGACTTGTGGTGCGCCAAGCAAGATCACTACCATAGTTTCTATTCACTGCTATTCTAATGGTTTTTCTTGTATTTCTAACCTGCTGTGATGAGTTTGTAATCACTGATAATACTACGATAACTCTGAATGAGAATGGGATTTATGGTAGATGCTGTATTGGTTTAATTAAATGATATTTAATTTAATATTAATTTTAGATGATATTGATTTTAAATACATTTTATAGGATATAATTTTTTTTAGATATATAATTTAATATAAATTTTATATAACATAATTTATTATTAATATTATTTAATGTTACATAGTTTGATAATTATCATAAATTACTTTTTATTATGAGAAATAATTGATATATTTTTTTCCCTAATGACCAATCTAGTTCCACTACGACAACGTTGGGTTCAGGCAGACCACTTTTAACTTGTCTCTGGCTGTTTTGACAGTTATGTGCCTACTTTTGGCATTCCACAATCATAAATAGGTCTAATCCTACGAATCTGGTGCGGCACAACCCCCACCATGCTCCAGAGTGTCAGATCTGGCGCGTAGTGCACAAAACTTGGTCGCACGATGCACCATACATTGTAGAAACAGCTGCACCATTCTCTTTAGCTGCATTTCACACCAGAACACTGAAAATAAACGTTGATACATGTTGTCCAGAATGTGCATTTTTCAATTCAATCAGCTAAAGTAGTGTGCCACTAGTGTCTGTTTCTGCGTTAAAAAAAAAATAAAAAAATCAGGTGCTCCTCTTTTCTGTTGCTACTGTTGCCACACCGCTGGAGCTCTGGTGTTCTCTGTCAGTTTTTCAGCAGTGATATCGTTTATATGGGATACATGACTTTGAGCAAGTCACTGGCTTTAAGGCCTCGTTCACACGGCTTATTTCGGACGGATTTGCCGACAGATTGACGATCGTCAATCAGTCGGCAAATCCGTCCGAAATAAGTCACAGCCTATTTTCTATTGATTTCAATAGAAAATACGGCTCGTCGTTCACACGACGCAAAATTCCGTTCCGGATTGCCGCCGCGGATTGACGACGGCAATCCGGACGGAAAAACAATGTGCATGTCAATTATTTACGGACGGATTCACCACCTACAATGATTGTAGATGGTGAATCCGTCGGGAAATCAGTTACAAATACGTGCCACACTTAGTGGCACTTATTTGCAACTGATTTTCAACTGATTTCAGAACGTATTTACATCGGAAATCCGTTGTAAATACGTTCTGAAATAAGCCGTGTGAACGAGGCCTTACAATCACTGCTCGCATGTATGGCATTTGACCACTGAGGTCAGTGATTTGCTCACAGTGATGGAAGCAATGAATGGAAATTTTTGGAAAACTGCTTGAAAGGTGTTTTTCATTGTGGACAGTTCCTACTTGTTGGAAGGGTTTCTGATTGCAAAGTGTTGCTCTGCTGGATCTCTGGAGTAAACATGATAAGTGTTAAATTCTCGTGCATCATCACCATAGAATCAAACAATAAAGGGGTTGTCTGGGTCATTTTAACAACATGTTTTAAGATACCAGTGCCCTAATAAAAAGAAAAAGCTTATATTTACTTCTCTCACCTGGGTTCCATTGCTGCCACCGTCCACCTTTTCCACTGGTCTTCTGTTAAACTCCAGCTATGGCCAATCGGAATGTCATCTCTGCAGCCATCAGTTGGCCACAGTGTTATCGTGCCGGTGTCTGATGTTATCCTAGGAAATTGCTAACTATGAACAATGATGTAATTAAATGTGATATGACCGCTACAGCCATTGACTTTCCACTCAGCCAAAAACAGAATTAAATGGAAGACTGGCAGAGATGGTGGACAACTGCAGCACTGGAATGCAGGTGAAAGGAGAGGTGAGTATAAGATTGTTTATTTTATGTTATTAATTTATTTCTCAGAGTAGCAGTATCCTAAAATATTTTATTAAAATGATCCAAACACCACCACAGTCCTCATTCAAATTAATAGGCTGTCTGCGTAATGGAGGTAGCACAGGTCCTCCAGAGTGACAGACACTTTTTGTAGCCACCCTCCACTCTAAACAAAAAATGAGAATGATGACTAAAGAAACCACACAAAGAAACTCAGAATTATCTAAGGTGTATGAAAATAGTTCTTTTTTAAAAGCCAGATAAGCTTTAAAAATGGGAATAAACAGGAAATTCTAAATGGCCACTACTTGAATGTTCATGACTGGTTGTCCCTTGGACAATGTATCTAATTTGAATTTAAAAAAATCCTTGGCCTTCTCTGCTCTCTATCTCATTAAATGTCTAGGGTTTTAGCAACAAACAATAAAAAAATAATTATAATTGTCTTTTCAGGCGGTTAGCAATCAATGATATGGTTCCTAGCAAATGAAGATGGAAAAACAATAAAAGCAAATGATGTGAAGCTTAGTGCATATCACATTTGGCAATGACATTTCATTTGAAATTGTCCACAGGACAAGTATGTCCTAGAAGTATACACCTGAAAGATTATCAGTGGTATGTCAGCCATGATATTAGGTTACTGTGCAAAAGTTTTAGGTAGGTGTGGAAAAAATACTGCAAAGTTAGAAAGTGTTCAAACACAGAACTGATAATAGTTGATAGTTATTAATTAACAAAATGCAAAGTGAATAAAAAGGAATCTACATTAGATCAATGTTTGGTGTGATACCCTTTGTGATTGGAATTATGAAAGTGGTGATATAGCTCCCACAGAGCCTTGATCTGAACATGATTGAGTCTGTTTGGAATTACATAAAAAAAAAACTGAAGGATTTAAGCTAGCCTACATCCACAGAAGATTTGTGGTTACTTCTTCAAGATGTTTGGAACAACAGTTCCTTAAAAACTGAAGAACCTATGCTGTTTCAAAGGCAAAGGATGATCACACCAAATTGAATTGATTTTGATTTCTTCATTCACTTTGCATTTTGTTAATTGATAAAATATTCCTATAATAACAATAAATAATAAGTAAATAATAATAAAACTATTAACACTTCTATTATTTAAAGCATTTTGACTTTGCAGCATTTTTTCCCACACCAGCCTTAAACTTTTGCACAGTATTTTATTTCAGCAAAAACTTGCTGAAGGGGGAACCTTAAAGAGTACCTCTCACTACCACATAACACACACAAATTTATAGTAGATGAAATGATAAGACTTTTTTTTTAATACATGTTATTAGCAAATCAGATGATTTCCCTTCGTATTACAGGGAAACAGGTTTTACTTACACTTTGTCAGAGAAGAATCACAATCTAGTAAGATTCCTTCTGTGGGAGATACCAACTGTGCAGGGGGAGCCGGGGACATAAATGCTTGTATAAGGTTAATCTGAATCTCTCACTACATACAGTGCAGCACACTGAGAACATAGTGTGACAGTGTTTATCTGTTGCTTCAGCCTTCTCCTCCATAGCACACAGGCATCAATATTACACTGCTGCTAGTGTCATAACATCCAGCATAGAAAGAGTGGCACAGAGCGTTTTTTAAAAAAAAAAAAAAAAACTGAATTACTGGTGAAATGCTTTGATTTTCCAAATGAAGCAAATTTGAGTGTTTGTATTTTAGTCTCCTGTTACTTCATGAAGTTTCCCTGGAGGTGATAGGTCTTCTTTCAGGCATATGTCCATAGGCACATTGGAAAATATATGTGTGTATATATATAATTATTAACAGTGGTAGGATAATGCTGTTCCTAATATTCCTCTTCTTCCTTTCTTTAGTATGACTATTTGGGTGACCGTCGACCGATGCCAGCTGGAATATACTCATACAGCTACCCTTCTTCCCCACCTCTTCATGACAAAATGGTAAGACTTTAAGTAAGAAACAAGAGTAGAGACCACTTAGTTAATTTGCTTTAAGTGTGCATTGTGATGGGGTAGGCACATTGTCTCTTCCAAACATTTCCTGTGTATTTGTCCTTTCTTTGTGTGGCTCTTTTCCAGCAGCATCTCAAATTAGATTTTTCCAGTAGTCTTCTTTTTACTATTACATCCATATAGAATAGCAGAATGTTTAAAAAAAAAAAAAAAAAAAAACTTTATATTGTTATTGCATGTATTTTATACAGTTTCTCTTAGTATTTTTCCCCTCTGTGGAGACACTTATAGGGCATGCAATACTCCCTGGGAACATTAATTGGGATGCAATGAAAAAAAAAAAATCCACTGCTGTTTCTTGGGTATCGTTTTTAAATAGTTCGCTGTGTGGTATGAAAGATGTGTTAACTTAATTCTGTGGCCCAGTATGATTATCAAATTAATATCAAATTTATATAGTTTTTGTTATATTTTACTACGCCTGTGTCGCCATATACTTTATATTTTTAAATTAACTTATGTAAAAACTTGTTTCTTCCATGGTAAGTCGTAGATTGTACTGTTTAAGGACATCAAAGTGGTTAAATAGCTGGGATTAGGGTTACCTCCAATCCTGGCATTTTTGTTATCTTTTACTATGTTTTTTTCTCCATATACTTTATATTTTTCAATTAACTTATGTAAGGGCTTGTTTCTTCCATGGTAAGCCGTATACTTACCTTCTGTCTCTTCCCACCTTCCTTGTAGATTGTAAACCTTCACGGGCAGGAACCACTCTCCTTCTGTACCAGTTGTTAATTATTAATTTTTCACCTTTGTACTTGTTTAACCTATTATGTATGCAACCCGAATGTACAGCGCCCTGGAACCAAAGGTGCTCTAAAATAAATAATAATATTCTACTTGTACTATTTAAGGACATCAAAGTGGTTAAATAGTTGGGATTAGGGTTGCCTCCAATCCTGGCATTTGCAGGCGAGTATCAGCTATATTACACAGCCGGCTCCCACCATGCATTGAGTGGGCTCAGTTCCTAAGCCCATTCCATACCCATGTCCGTCAAGGACATACATATTTCTTAAATGTTGGTGTGAGGGTTAAATGGTTATTTGATCTTTGTAACTAATTGTTTTGTTGTCTAAATGCATTGAAATAGGATATCGATCTGCTTTGCGAATAGTCTTTATTAAAAATATCTTACCGTTATGTGTATGCAGCTGTCTTTACAGACCTATGTGCCTCCATTGGACAGTGGGCAAATGAGAGCCATACATGACTGTATAACCAGACTTCATAGAGTTATGTTTATAGTTTTAACCACAGACACACATTTGTCTGCATAGTAGCTGTAGACACAGTATGGTAGAACATTTTATTGAAAACTTTTTATTTTAGATGTATTGGGGGAAAAAGCTATTACAAAGAACACATAGCCTTCAAAGGATTTCTGTACTTGGGGCCTTAATTACAAGAAAGAGCAGTTTATCGAAGCTGCTGGTTTTATAGCGAAGGCTATGTCTACACAGCATATGTTAAAATGCTGTCCAAAATCCAACAGCTTTTTAACATCACTGGACTGCTGTTTTTGGCGCAGATTTGCACTTAAAGCCACGGTCTGTTTTCAGAATCCGAAGGAAGATCCCAACAGGTTTTAAAATCCAGGAAATCCAGCGGATTTTAAAACCGACCGGAAAAAATCCGTGCTGTGTAGACTATAGCACAGATTTTTTTATTGCTGTTATGGGGGCAACTTGGTATAAGGTCAGATTTTCGGTCAATACAAAATACTGAAAGCTGAAAACCCGACCAAAAACCAGTGCTGTGTAGACATAACATAAGGCTTCAATATGATAATCACAATTTTTATGTGTATACTTTTTTGTTATTTGTAGCATTATTAGAGGTAAACATATTAAAAATTACATTAAGTCATTATGTTAAACCCTTTATTTTCCAGAAGCATAAAGTCACTCTAAAAAAGTCAGATCTCTTTTCATTATTATTGTAAAGTCATTTTGAATAATGAAATGTATGGCTTTGGGTAGTCTGGTTACAGTTGGAGGTGATGTGTGTTTTGTTCAAAAACTGCTTCCCTCACTCATTTGTCGCTTCTGTGTTTATTTTTAGGCCCTGGTTCATTTGTGCAGTCATGGCCAAAAGTTTTGAGAATGACACAAATATTATATTTTCCCCTGATTTTTTGCCCTTGGGGTTTAATTTTGTGTTCAAGTTGTTACACATCAGATCCGTGTTTTTAATTAATTATGACTAACAACTGCTTTTTTGACAGTTAGGGCTTTGTCCCCATGCAACGGGTTTTCGGATGGTTTTAAAAGCCGGTTTGCGGGTTTTTCAGCCCGCCTGAAAAACGGGCCGAAATAGCAATTGTGTCTATGGAAAACCCGTGCAGCAGTCCCACTGCACGGGCTTTCTGCCCTGCGGTTTGTGCCGGCGGACGGCGCCCAAAACATTAAAATTTGCAAATCTTCCGTCCGGTTTCCGGAGGAACATGTGCATCTCAATGGTGAGGAGAAAAGAAACAACTGCCCGGTATTTATTCTCTGCTGGTTTTTTTTAAACGACCACCATTTAGCATGAGTTAATTGGGAAACATTTAGAAAATTTTATTTGCATTTTTGTTTGACCATCCTTCACAAGGATCTTCTGCAATTGCGCCTTTAGGGCTTTTGGCTCTGGAATCAACTTTGCTAAAAGCAAGTCTAAATTCTGCCCAAACAATCCAATGCTTTTCATTTTTTTTTCGCAGATTTGCTTGGTTCTGTTTGTCCCCCATTTTCAAAAATAGATTTAAAACCGACAAGTTATTTCAATGGTTTTAGCTCTATGGGGCGTTTCCCCATTTGGCCAAATTGGGACCCAAAAACCTGCTATGTTTTGGTTCATGATCCATTTAGTTATACTTTTTGCTTTTGTGCAATGGGGTAAACATATTAAATGGAAAAGGTCATTGTTGACCTTTTACCAAATGCTAAGGGTACGTTAAAAAGCAGATTTGCTTATTTTGTAAGTCATTTTGGATATGCAATTCTTTGGATTTTCATTTGGAGGGGGTTGTTTTGGGCAAATTGTTCGATTCCCTTGGCTGAGAAGCAACCCCACACATGAATGGTTTCTGGATGCTTTACAGTTGGCATGAGACAAGACTGGTGGTATCGCTCACCTTGTCTCCTCCGAACAAGCTGTTTTCCAGATGTTCCAAACATTCGGAAAGGGGATTCATCAGAGAAAATGACTTTACCCAGTCCTCAGCAGTCCACTCCCCTGTACCTTTGGCAGAATATCAGTGTGTCCCTGATGTTTTTTTCTGGAGAGAAGTGGCTTCTTTGCTGCCCTCCTTGCACCAGGCCCTTGCTCCATGAGTCTCCGCCTCACAGTGCGTGCAGATGCACTCACACCGGGCCTGCTGCCATTCCTGAGCAAGCTCTGCACTGCTGGTAGCCCGATTCCGAAGCTGAAACACTTTTAAGAGACGGTCCTGGCGCTTGCTGGTCTTTCTTGGGCGACCTGGAGCCTTTTTGGCAACAATGGAACCTCTCTCCTTGAATTCCTTGATGATGCGATAGATTGTTGACTGAGGTGCAATCTTTCTAGCTGCGATACTCTTCCCTGTTAGGTCAGTTTTGTGCAGTGCAATGATGACTGCACGTGTTTTGTAGAGATAACCATGGTTAACAGAAGAGAAACAATGATGCCAAGCACCAGCCTCCTTTTAAAGTGTCCAGTGGTGTGATTCATACTTAATCATGACAGATTGATATCAATACCTGTCCTCATCAACACCCGCAACTGTGTAAATGGAGCAATCACTGAAACAATGTTAGCTGGTACTTTAAAGGCAGGCCTGAAATTAAGTTGAAATGTGTTTTGGGGAAAAAGTTCATTTTCTAGGCAACTATTGACTTTGCAATTAATTGCTGTTAAGCTGATCACGCTTTATAACATTCTGGAGTATATGCAAATTGCCATTATAAAACCTGATGCAGTAAAAATTAACATTTGTATCATTCTCAAAACTTTTGGCCATGACTGTACTTTCTATACTGTTGTGTAAACTTCTTTTACCCCTTAGGTCTTATCCCCACGGCACCGGTTTGCGGCCGGTTTTTCAGACGGTTTGCGGTTTTGTAAACCATCTGAAAAACCGGCTGCAAATTTTTACATGGGGCTTTATGGGGACTGCTGCATGGGTTTTCCACCCAGCGGTTTTTCAGACCGCCGGCAGCCCGAAAAACATTCTACTTGTTCATTCTTCATTCTTTTTCGGGGGAAAAGCTGTCCTCCCGCGGCCGTGTGCACGGCACAAAAAACGGACAAATACCGGTCGGATAAACCAACCGGTATTTGTCCTGTGCCGTGTAAACGGGCCCTTAAACTGAGTCTGAATTCTGAGGTACATTTAATACTACCCAGATTCCTCTAAATTGAAATGCAAGTGTAGTTCCACAGTAAACTTTCTGCAGTAGTATTGCCATAAATTTCTTTGTTTTGCCCCAAAAAAAATAAATCAGGAAACAGCCTATTTAAATTGAACCTGTTAAGTGATTTTTTGCTTTCCTATCTAAGAGCTCTGTGATATATTGATTTTTGTCTAAAAAGCAGAGTAAATCCTGACAGGGCTCTTAGAAAAGACGGTGAGCAAGAACGCTTCATCGAAATGCGTAGGCTAGGTTGCTTTTCACTTCGCATATCCTGTTATGGGTATATAATCATTTTGCATCATGTTTTTACATTAGTTTGGAATGAAGTCTCCATAATTTTTATTCAAGAGGATCGGAGCACGCCGTGTTTGCTTTTTAGTGATGTGTTGTATTGCCCTACACCAGGATGGTGGGCTGTTCATTTTTACTTTTTTGTATAAGGGTACGTTCACATGGCTTATTTTGAAGCGTAATTGCGCACGTACCTCGCCGCGTATTGCGGATTGTACGCGGAAAAATGTGGGACGCAATTACGGTAATTCATGGCTCTCATAGAGAGCTATGTATTGCGTGTCGTCCCCCCGCGCATACAATACGATCGTATTGTACGTGCGGGGGGGAATTGACATGCCAATTGTTAGCGCCGAATACGCGACGCTGACAATGCATGTCTATGGGGCTGGCACCCGGCCGCCCCCCATGCTTTGGAATTACGCGATGATCCAAAACACCCAGAATAATTGATATGCACAATGTACATTAAGTAAATGTCTGCAAACATTTACTTAAGTCAATGTATTATGTTAACTGACAAGTTCTCTTCAAAGGAGCTTTTCACCCTTTTTTTTTTTTTTTTTACCATACTACTGCCCATTTAAAATAAAATAAAAAACTTGTATTTACCTTTGGTGAAGCCAGGCAAAGGCATGCCATCACTGCAACCAATCAGCGACTGAAGCGGTCACATCCCACTGCCTGACTTCACTGCTTGAACAACTCTTCTCTGAACAGTGATGCCAAGCAGTGGCACATTACCACTGCAGCCAATCAGTTGACATTCCGATTCGGAAGAAGCAAGAAATGAATAGAAGATGAGCAGGACAGAGTGAGGATGGTGGAGCGCTAGATCTTAGGTGAGTATGAGGTTTTTTTATCTATTAAAATATAATAAAGATAGAGGAATCCAGGAAATTCTTTAAAAAATCATAGCTACTTTATTTGAAAAACATTAAAAATGCGAGTAAATCAGCAGATAATTGAGGGCCTAGGCTCTCTCTCTCATTTCCTCCACTGAACGACCTTCTCTAAACTGAATTGAATTGAATCTCTGTAGCATCTTTGTTTTGTGAATTTGCATTGCAACATTGATATATAGTGCTTTCCTTATATACTGCCTTTGTTATTCATATTTGATTGGATTCAATCTCCTTGTCTGTGTTTGCTCATTCTTTCAAGTACCACATAGTTCAATTTATTAATAGCTATGTTGCTGTATTGCACCAATTCCCTAATAAATTCTTCTTTTGAATATGAAAAAATGCAAGTAAAGTGGCAAACATAGGAGTCCAATAACATGCTATGAACAAGACTTGCTTTACAACTCAAAACACGTGAGCAGGACAGTTAGGCCATGTCCCCACGGCACGGTTTTTCAGCCGGTTCTCAGTTTTGAAAACCGTCTGCAAACTGGCTAAAAAACTTTACATGGACCTTAATGGAAAATCCGTGCAGCGGTCCCCACTGCACGGTTTTTCCACCTGCTGGTTTTTCAGACTGCTGGTGGTCCGAAAAACATAGAACATGTTCATTCTTCCGTCTGGTTTTCGGACAGAATATTAACATGCCTACGTGAAGGGGGAGGGCTTTTTTTCCGCTAAGTGCAGAGAAAAACCGTCCCCCAGCAGCCGTGTAAACGGCCCCTTATGTGTCTCATGTTTGCCACTTTACTCACATTTTTAATGCTTTTTCAAATAAAATAGCGATAAACTTTTTAAAGAAATACCTGGATTCCTCTGTCTTTATAATATTTGGAACGATTAGTTGGAGGCCGCCAACGAGAATCCTTTATACAGATGAGGACAAGGAATGTCAGCATTTACAACAGCAAGGTAAGGTTCTTACTTGGATTTAAATAGTGGATTTTTTTTATCTATTGAATGGGCAGTAGTATAGTAAAAATAAAAATTAATTGGATAACCCCTTTAACTCGTGACTTTTATGAACAATTGAACAAAGTTCCCTCTTATTCAAACTAACCTTTGTCTTCGATAATAACAATACCCGGTAATGGCCATCTTGTGCGTTGATAGCAAGCCATTATAGGTTCATTTTTATCTTTATACTAATAGCTATATAATAAAGAGGGCATCCTATAATCATTCTACTGCTGTAGCGTTTATGGAAGTGTTGATTTTATGTTGGTCATGAATGACCGTGAAATTCAATAAGTAGTAGCACCAGCTCTAAAATGACCCCATGCTCCAAGTAATTTCCTAAAGTTACACTGGCAATGGCCATGAATTCCGGTGTGAGTGCAGGTATGCAAGATTAATGATGCTTAGAGCCTATGACCCTTAATGCATTAGAGAGAATTCCAAATTGGTTGCAAGCAATGCTTTAAAAATAATACATATCAACACGAATGTCTTTATTTAAGATTGATATTGTTGTATTTATATTCACATTTGTAGAATTACTCCCTGTTCTCACATTGTTTATGCAAATTGCTGATAAAAACATAATTTCAGTTAATAGGTGTATTTTAGGAAATTGCTATGAATAAATTCCCTTTGCAGACCGATGCTGCTAGAGAGATGGAGTAGCCTAGTCTCATTACAATTTCCAGCTCTTCCTATGTTTGGATGTCAAGAGTTCAGTCACCCATGTAGCTTATTAGTAACACCTTGAGATACAACCAAACAAGTCATAGGAGCAGGATATCAAATATTTATTAAGTATATTTCTAATAGAGTAAATAGGTGACATCTAGGAATTCGCTTTCTCCATTCTTTTGCCGTGTATTTCCGGTTCTACAGATGTATGAACAGGCGTACGGCCAAACTTGCCACAATGTGCGTCTGACAACATATTTGAAAACGCCAAAGTTTGGTGCGAAACTGCCATACAAAGTTTGGCACATAACAATCTATGTGCTAATTTTGAGTGTTATGCACAGGTGTAGTTCCACAGTAAACTTTTTGCAATAGTTTTGCCAAAAAAATAATCAGGAAACAGCCTATTTAAATTGAACCTGGCAAGTGATGTTTTGTTTTCCTATCTTAGAGCTCTGTGATATATTATGCAATATGGTTTATGGAATTTGAAGTAAATCCTGACTGGACTCTTAGAAAAGACAGTGAGCAAGAACTCTTGATGGAGATGCGTAGTCTAGGTCGCTTTCTCCTTCGCATACCCTGTTATGTGGTCTATATAACCGTTTTGTATCATGTTCTTACATTCGTTTGGAACAAAGTCTACAAGAGGATCGGAGTACGCCATGTTTGCCTCTTAGTGATTTGTTCTATTGCCCTACACCAGGATGGTAAGCTGTGGTGACACCTGCGCATAATGCTCAAAATTGGCGCCCATTATGTTTAAACCACTATTCCAACACAGTTACAGATTAGTGTTGATCGAACTGTTTGAGAAAAGTTAAATTCTAGTAGAACTTCTTGAATTTTTATAACTCGGACCAAACATCTTACGGTTCGTTCGAGTAAAGTTCTAATTCCAGTTCGACACGCCATTTTCAGTTTCATTTTCAGAGGCATTCTGCACTTTTGGCGACCATCCAATCACCTTTTTGCACTTTTGGCGGCCATCCAATCAGTGCAGAGCAGAGAGAAGTTTCAAAAACATCATCGCTAAGGTGTAGGGTTCTCATTGGCTGCTAAAATCACATGACCATGTTATATATATTTAACTGTATTGTCTTGTGAACGCCATTTTCGGCTCACACTCTGTACTGGTTTCATGTAAACCACCCCCTATTTATGAAACATGGCTGGACCATTGTAAACTTGCCACTTCTCACCGTTTGTTTCACCCATACACCCTAATAGATTGTAAGCTCTCACGAGCAGGGCCCTCACACCTTGTGTCTCATCTGTAAGTACTTTTAATGTGTAATGTCTGTACGTTTACTCTCGAATTTGTAAAGTGCTGCAGAATATGTTGGCGCTAAATAAAGATATTATTATTATTATTACTACGGTACAGACTGCTCTTAGTTAGCATTTTCCTCTCCATAGACATCAATAGTTAGGGAGTTTGTTATTGTTGCATCTTTCCCACACTCAGAAGCTGTTATTTGGTGCCATTTGCAAGCTCACATAACGCCTAACTCTCATATACATGAATATATATTATACAGAGTGCTTAGATTTGGTAAGTCATACTCAGTGCCCAAAAGTTCAGTTTTCGCAGTTTTGGGCGTTCAGTAATTGTATAAGACACCATCTCCTATGTGTCAAAGGGGTTTTTGGGCCCCCCTCTGGATACAGGGCCCTGTAGCAGCTGCTACATCTTCACCTCCTATAGATTCGCGCCTGCTTGCAGCTGCCCTCATCTTTTCAGTTAGCCATTGAAAGGAATTAAATGCAGTATTTTAGCCTCTCAATTTTTTTCTATCACTCTTAAAGCCAAATTTTCTCCACTAAGTTGTTCCACATATCCAGTTTACTGTTGTGGATGGTAATTACAGCTTCTCCTCACCTGTATAGGTATAAAAATTAACCCGAACATCTTCTCCCATTCAATCTAATTGGGTTCTAGTTCGAATAGAACCTCGAACTGAACACACTAAAGTTCAAGGTTCTAATCAAACTAGAACTTTTTACTGCTCGCTCATCTCTAGTTTAGATGTAAAGCATGGTCCCTACTGAGCCTCTTGTTTGAACAAATGACAGAACTACATACAGACATTGGAGCAGGAATGTGGAGAAAACCGGTACATAGTGCTCTGCCGTCATGGGCGTAACTATAGCAGTAGCAACCATAGCTACTGCTATGAGGACCAGAGCTTGTGGGGGCTCACTCGAGTGTAAGAGCATTGAACCATATTGTAGATAATGGGGGTTTTCTGCTACCTAGTCTTACTTTGTGGGCTGTCTGATATATAGCACTGTATTTATAGCTTTATTACTGCCATTAAGTGGTGGGGCCCAAATTAATTTTGCTATGTGACCCTACAAATGCTAGTTACGCCCCTGTCTGCTATTCAGGGTCTCTAAAAATCTAGACAGTCCTGGTGGGTAATTTAATTGCTCCCACAACTTGATACTTCTCTAGGTTGTAATGTTATTTGTCACAGTAGTTTTTACTGTTTTACTTTTGTTCAGAATTACTTGTACAGATAACATGTCATACTATGCTACTAGTGCCACTCAAAAAATTAGAATATCATTGAAAATTTAAAGGGGTTCTCCAGGACTATATTTTTATTTGTTATAGGGCTCACAAATGTATTATATTAAACCTTGTATTTCATACTGTAATGAGTCTATACAATATATGGGTTTCTCTATTTGACTTAAATTATTGATATCAATTATCTTTTCAGTGATATTCTATTTTTTTTTTAGATGCATTAGTATATATGCAGTATTGACTGCAAGGTCCAAGTATGTAGAAAGCTAGATGATGATCCTAGGGGGCAATTTAATGGCTGCCTAGATCTCAAAATAGTTCTCAGGTTGTTCTGTTATTTGTCACAAGAATTTACACTCTACATTCTACTTTACTTTTGTTCAGTATTACTTTTACAGATAACTATTATGAGTTATGAACTTTGGTATCATACAAAATAAACCCAGCAACACAGTGCAAACACTAATACAGATACAAATTGAGTATATTAATTATTTTAAGTTGCATTACTACAACTTAAAATGGTATATCTGGATAAGGGATCTGGATAAGTTGGAGGCCTGGGCAGAGAAGTGGCAGATGAGGTTTAACACAGATAAATGCAAGGTTATGCACATGGGGAGGAAAAATCCATTACATGACTACATGTAAAATGGAAAAACACTGGGTAAAAGTGACATGGAGAAGGACTTGTGAATCCCGGTGGACAGTAAACTTAATTGTAGCAGCCAGTGTCAGACAAATAGGATCATGGGGTGTATTAAAAGGGGCATAGATGCACATGATGAGAATATTATTCTTCCATTATACAAGTCACTGGTTAGACCACACATGGAATATTGTGTACAGTGTTGGGCACCGGTTTACAGTAAAGACCTTGTAGAGCTTGAACAGGTACAAAGGTGGGCAACAAGAATAATAAAAGGAATGGGTGGACTGCAATACCCAGATTAGCAAGATTAGGGTTATTTAGTTTAGAGAAAAGACGATTTGGGGGGGACATAATAAATATGTTTAAATATATTAAAGGTCTCTCCCAAGATCTATTTATACCCAGGAATGTATCAAGAACAAGGAAGGCGTCTTCTACGTTTTGAGAACAAGAAGTTTCTACATAAACATAGAAAGGGATTCTTTACAGTAAGAGCAGTGAGACTGTGGAACTCTCTGCCAGAGGAAGTTGTCATGGTGAATTCACTACCAGAGTTCAAAAAGGATGCATTCCTGGAGTGTAATAATATAACAAGTTATAGTGACTAGGATTCTAGATAAGGGTCGTTGATCCAGGGATTTATTTTGGTTGCCAGACGGAATTTTTTCCCTAAAATGTGGACCATTGATTCCTACCTCAGGGGGTGTTTTGCCTTCCTCTGGATCCACAGTTAAGCACAATAGGCTGAACTGAATGGACGTCTGTCTTTTTTCGACCTTACAACCTTTTTCGACCTATGAAACTAGTATATATGAAAATCTGAGGTTCGTAGTGCTCATTTCGATCAAATTGTGAGAGCGTATACACCAATAGCAAGGTTTCCTAATGTCACATGGGAATCTATTTCTAAACAGATAGAAGAAACATCTCGCTCCAAAAAGATTTGAAACAAATAATAGATTATTGTCCTTAAAAACAATGGCTTTTAATATCCTTTAATAGAGATTTGGATAATTTTAAGGATGCTGGACAATCCTATTTTATTTATTTCTATACATATTTCACCTCTCACCTTGGTTTCTGGACCAAGCTTTCAAACTTTTTAGGGCATGCAGGTTCCATCTAAACCTGGTATGATTAAAAAAAACTAAAAAAAAAACAGAAAAAGGTTAGTGCAGTGCATGACCAAAATTGAGGCAACTGCTCCTCATACAATTTTAGAAAAAATGAAATAAATTGCATAGGTGCACACCTTCATGGTTGAAATACAGATGAAAATACATCGAAACAAAACACAGCAGCATGCTGCAGACAGTAAGATACAGATAAACATTGAATATATGAATTATTTGTAATTGCATTGCTGGTATATCTCTGAATTGTATGCATAGGGGAGTAACTGCATTCACTTTAGTCCTGCAGTCCACCCATCCATTTTAAGGCTGTTTTTGATCAAAATCAGAATACAGCTGAAACTTTCTTGTCCTAAAAAGTATGGAGACTGGGTTTGAACATCAAAAGAGGTAAGGTCTGTGTAGCATAGGTTGCCATTTGAAATAAGGTTGCTGTTGGTGGATGTGTTCTCGCAATTTGATCAAAATGTGCATTGAAAACCTCAGACTTAGTAATGCAATTTAAAATAAAGCATGTATTTAATGGTCACATTTTATCTTAGCATTTGCAGTGTGCTGCCATGTTTGTTTTTGTGCATTTGTAGAGCAGCCATGGCACCTTGCATCTGAGCAATTTATTTCATATTTTTTAGGGGTGCTGATCAACTTAGTCTTGTTTGGACTATAAATTTTGTTGACATTCTTTTTTTACATATAGAATACGTATTGTCTCTTTTGATGACCAATGGATGGGTTCTCACAATTTGATCAAAATGTGCCCTGGAAACCTCTAGTCATGCAATTTAAAACAAAGCATGTAGTCAATGTTCACATGTATCTTAGCATTTGCAGTGTGCTGCCCTGTTTATTTTTGTGTGTTTGTAGCACAGCCATGACAGCTTGCACCTGAGCAATTTATTTCAGATTGTTTAGGGGTGCTGATCAGCTTTGTCTTGTTTGGACTATGAATTTCGTTTACATTTTTTCAGATAAAATAGGCACTGTCTATGTTGATAACCAATAAGTTGTAAATTGTGCATAAAAATGCTTTCCGGTTCATATAGAATCATGCCCTTGGGTGGAAGAACGTAGTCTATTTAGATTTTCTAAATTGTTTTGATTCACAGCCACATGTGAGGTTATGGGAGGTTAAACTAAAGGATATGAGCCTTGGGGAAGGTGCTTGTACTTGAATTGGAAAGCAGAACCATTACACATATACTTGGATAGGAAGAGCAGAACCATTATATGAATATGACAGCATCTTAAGATGCAGGAGTAAAGAAGCTTTTCGTTAGTATGACCATGGTTAATTTTCATAAAGGATGTGTAAATGTAAATAGGCCCAGTAGGTAGCAGTTGTATGACTAAGTATAACGGTAATAGAAAGCTTTCTACAGCTACCAGCGTTAATGGAGGTTGTCTATTTATATACAAATAGAACTTGATTATTCTTTTATAAAAGGCAATGCTACCTTCTAATATTCCTATATTCTCAAGGGCATGTCCCCACGGCACGGATTTTCGGCCGGTTTTTCAGACGGTTTGCGGTTTTTCAGACCGCCTGAAAAACCGGCCGAAAAAAATTAGCACAATTGTGCTCTATGGAAAACCCGTGCAGTAGTCCCCACTGCACGGGTTTTCCACCCGGCGGTTTTGCCGCACGCGGTCAGCTCAAAAAACATTGAGCAAGCACAATCTTCCATCCTAAAACCAGACGGAATCTGTGCTTCTCAATGGGAGGGGGGGGGGGGCTCTTCTCCGCTCATTGCGCAGAAAAGCCGTGGGGACGGGCGCAAAACAGGACAAGTAGCGGCCGGCAAACCGGACGGTATTTGTCCTGGGCCGTGTGAACGCGCCCTTACGTTCTGGTTTCTTATAATTTTTTTTACAAAAATCTCTGAGTTTGGACAGTAAATCGAAACATTCTTGCTTCTGTCCAGAAGCTTCAAACCTTTCCTGATTATAAAAGCTGATGGTTTGTCACTCTGGAGACCTCGACAGGAGAGACATGCGGCTATCTACAGAGTATCCGTCTGATACATTGTAACAATCCCATCAGCTTTGTGGACAGGAGTAGGTCACAAGAGCCTTCACTCTCTTTTTGACAACAAATATGCACCAAAAGGGAGATAAAGCAGGCTGGTAAGAGGTTGAAGCAGCAAAAGGGCCCTGATTTACTATCCTTGTCAAAAAGTTAGCGTCAATTTAGTAATTTACAACTTAGACCAGTAGTTAAAAAATGCGCCAGATTAATCACAGTGGCTTGTACTGGTTAATGAATTTGGCGCAGCTTTAGGCTATGTTCACACGGCTTAAAATTGAACGTATTTCAGTCCGTAATTAGGCGCCGTAGTGCGCGAATTACGGCTGGAATACGTCCTAGTCATTACGGTAATCCACAGTTCTCATAGAGAACTATGGATTACGTCTCCTCTCCCTGCTCGGCGAATACGCCGCGGGGGAAGATAAGTGACATGTGAATTACCAGCAGCGCGTAATGAAATTCTATGGGCCGGCCCCCGCTCCCGCCCCCGTCCACATGGCGTAATTGCGGGGCGCAATTACGCCCCGCAAATAAGCCGTGTGAACATAGCCTTAGACTCGTGACTTGTGTAGCTTTTTAGATCAACTTTTATTTATCTCACTTTTGGTGTCGTTTTTGGCGCAGCATTTTGCATTGTGGCTACGCCTGTTTTCCTGCAAATCTACACTCACTTTTCATTACGCCACACCCCATGCAAAAAGAGTCTCCAGCTCATGATACATGAATCTGCAACATGCTGTATTTTAAGACACTTTTCTGACACAACCACATTTCTTATCAATAGTAGTATTGCTATACAAGATATTTTGGAAAAATAGTCTAATAAGTAAAGTGGGGAAGTTGGGATTGGTTATGTGTACACTTTTTAAATAATTAGGAATAAATTAGTCTTTTGTATGTCAAAAATAATCCTAAATGTTTTAAAAACGTTTGTTACTTGTATGAGTTATGAGTTCTTGTGTCTTCATATTTAGGGCCACATGTATGAAAACGGTCTATGTCTAAAATTCACTTTGTTGCCCATAGCAACCAATCAGAACGCCCCTTTCACCTCTTATGGTGCTCTGTAAAAATGAAAGGGGCGCTCTGATTGGTTGTTATGGGCAACAAGGTGAATTTTAGACCTAGACAATTTTCATACACGTGGCCCTTAGTGTTTAGTGGATTCTGTAGATAATGCATGCAGTATATATTAAAGAGTGCCTGTCTCATCTTCCAATAAATCAATACTGGCAATATACAATAATTCTTCCTCCTCACCCTTGTTATTTTTGGCGCTCAGTATGTTAATTCATGTAGTTACAGTCATAGTCTGTCTAGCTGCTGTCTGTGGTGCTCACAGTGGTTACTCCAAATATTAGCTGGTGGTCATAATAATTTGACTGTGACTGTTCCTTTTCCCATTTACCCCCTTTTCCAGACATATAATTGTGTTCATTTTATTGATATATTCTTTAATAGTTGGAGGTGCAGGTTGAATCCGTTGGAAAGCCAGCTATTTCTGGGCCTGGAATAGCATACAGGAGATACCTAAGGGCATTGGTCTATCCCTTATGTGATCATTAGGAAGGTCTAAAATACAGGCAGTCCCCGACTTACATCGTTCCGACTTACATACGTCCTCTAGTTACAAACGGAGACTTATGGGGCGTGGCTGATATTCAACACTGAGTCACGCCCCATGATAACCAAGTGCCAGCATGCCACAGCTGCACATGAGATTCAGAAAGTTAGGTGGAATTTTCTAAAAAAGGGCACAGACAGCAAAACAAATGTAAAAACCCTTCCCTGCACTATCCAAACCTAAAAAAAAAATTTGTGCTGGAATTACATTTAATAAATATACCTGTTCCGACTTGCATACAATTTCAATTTAAGAACAAACCTACAGTCCCTATCCCGTTTGTAACCCGGGGACTGCTTGTACACACTTTAGGAAAAGGTAGAGGTTTATTTCATGAGCCCAATAAATAAGATTCAATACATCATTATAGAATTTCCCAAAAATCGAGAACTCCAGCAGCATATGAAGAGTGTGTACTTTAGCCATACCATATTCAACCCATACACAGATCTGAAACAATACAACCATGGACTTGTACAATCTGTGTAGCAGGAATGACCGTGCTGCGTCTGATTTACAACATCTCGGGAGGTCTTTTGCTGGCAGCGCAGAGGGGAACACTAAGCCAGCTGCTTCTTCCCTTTGATGCTTTCAGATTTCTCTCTTTACTGCTACCAGAAGACAATGTGATCTTGGGAGATGTTGTAAAGCAGCTTAGACATTGTCTGAGGTCATTTGACAGTGACAGATCAGATCATGTTCATACTACTCTTACAATAGGCTGACAAAATTGCCCAGCATTTAGTTTATTAATCAATTAACATACTTTTGACCAAAAAGTCCAAAGAGAATATTTACAAAAAATGTGTCCTGGAATCGGGTCCGGAATGAATGTATGCAGCCAGTATGATTATTTGGAGACGTGACGGGTGCTCTTTAAAGATGTCACATGTGTTGTGTACTATATATCATGCAGTGTGACTGTGGAGCGTGGATTTCCATAGATGCTGCATGGCATGTTATCTTCCCTTCCCTGCTTTAGCGCTTTTTGCACTTGGCCAGATTTCTGTTCCTCCAGACTTTGCCTGGTACCACTTTAGTAATAAGTAAATGTGGGGTTGGAGGCTCCCAGCCCAGCTTTTGCTCTGCTTTGCCTTTTTAACCCTGTGTTTGTCTCCTGCCGCTGCTTCCCCTTCCGCACAGGATGAAATGTTAGATCTTCAGTTACAGAGGCACCTTGATTTTTTGGATCAGCAGGTAGGAAGCCACAGCACTATGTCCATTCCTCCGTGTGTGGGTGTCATTGTGACACAATGTCTGACCTGCCTTCCCTCTGTTTCTTAGACTGTACTATGTGTAGCCCTTGTGAGAACCTGTCCCTGCTTGAAAGCTTTTGTATATTGTCTGTGTAAATATATGAATTCTCAGTGTGAAAAAACCAGTATGAATGGAAATCGTGAATGAAAAAAACAATTAGATCTTGCAGATAAAAAACATAAGCAGCTGAAAATAATACATGAGGTTTTTTTTTGTGTCAGTCAAACTGTAGTAGTCAAATGTCTGGTGAGGTCAACAACCTAAAGTATGAAACCAGAAACCAGTTAGTTTTGTCCACAGGTATCTAACTTGGCTTCTAATATCCATATTAATTAGGCTGGGAACACTACCTGTAACTTATAAGGTTATTTTTATACCAAATGCATATGCAGTAAATTACTTTACAAGGGTAACTTCACAATTACATTGTGAGCTTAGCCTTGTACCGTATTTTTCGGACTATAAGGCGCACATAAAAGCCTATGATTTTCTCAGAAATCGAAAGTGCGCCTTATAGTCCGATGCGCCTTATATATGAATCAATTCTTCACTTCGGTTTTTAGGCTGTGTTCAGAACGTATTTACAGCTAATTTAGTGACACTGATTTGTAACTGATTTGCAACTGATTTACAATCGTAAATACGTTCCGAAATCAGTTACAAATCAGTTGCAAATAAGTGTCACTAAGGCTATGTTCACGCAGCTGATTTCAGAACTGATTCACGTCGGATTTCCGATGTAAATACGTTACGAAATCAGTTGCAAATCAGTTGCAAATAAGCTTCACTAAGGCTATGTTCACACGGCTGATTTCAGAACTGATTCACGTCGGATTTCCGATGTAAATACGTTCCGAAATCAGTTGCAAATCAGTTGCAAATAAGCTTCACTAAGTGTGACACGTATTTTGCGATACGGCACGGAAATATGTACATGTATTGACTTTTGTTACAAGTTTACAAGTTGAGAGTTAGGCCTCGTTCACACGGCTTATTTCGCCGCGTATTTGCCGATGGATTGACGATCGTCAATCCATCGGCAAATCAGTCAGAAACAAGTCACAGCCCATTTTCTATTGATTTCAATAGAAAATACGGCTCGTCGTTCACACGACGCGTATTTTCCGTGCCGGATTGCCGCCGCGGATTGACGACGGCAATCCGGACGGAAAAACAATGTGCATGTCAATTATTTACGGACGGATTCACCATCTTCAATGATTGGAGATGGTGAAATCCATCGGGAAATCAGTTACAAATACGTGCCACACTTAGTGGCACTTATTTGCAAACTGATTTTCAACTGATTTCAGATGTATTTACGATCGGCAATCCGATGTAAATACGTTCTGAAAATAAGCCGTGTGAACGAGGCCTTATTGTGAAAGTGTTGAATGAAGCTTGCTTGCGGTCTGAGCTTTGTTTCATTTAATTTCCGCGCCTTATAATCAGTGCGCCTAATATATGAACCAAGAAGACCGACAGTCGGCCATTGATAATGGCCTTATCACCCGTCGCCCTATAGTCCGAAAAATAGCGTAATTGGGGGCATAATTTAGTCCTGCATATTAAGTCATAAATAGCCATGAAATAAATGCTACATAGTTCCTTAAAACATAGATTTTAACTAATCAACATTTTAAACCTTATAAAATTTAGCATGTCTTAGGCATGTTCACGGCTTATTGCGGGAGTAATTACGCCCGAATTATGCGTTGCGGTGGAGCTTTGGTTTGCATTTAAGTGCAGAGCTTAATCCGGGGACGCCTAAATGAACCAAGAGATCGGCGCTCAGATATCGCCGGCCTTATTAATCACTGCTAGCGGCGCGTTATACGCCGCTAGAAAGGAAAGGGTAATTATCTCTCTCCGCATCCGCAATCGCGGGCGGTAGAGAGCAGTAACATAGTTCCTATGAGAACTGTGAATATTACCATAATGAATGGGCAAGTTTTCGGCGTAATTGCAACTTCGGCGCGTTTAAGACCGAAAAATACGCATTTTAGCGGTGAACATGGCCTTATAAATACCAGAATGTAGGAAATAAATATAAATTATCAACTTCGGTCAAATTTTTGTTCAGGTTTCGTAGTCTTATTGTGGTTCGCAGCATATGAAAGGTATCTTAAAGTATCATGTCCCATATTAGATATATCTGAGAACAGAATAAATGGCAGTGATTTTTATACTTACCCTTTAGACTGACCTTTAACAATGTCACTTAGGACATGTCCCCACAGCTGTTTTTTCAGCCAGTTTTACAGACGGTTTTCGGTTTTGAAAACCATTTGTAAACTGGCTGTCAAACTTTAGAACGTACCTTAATGGAAAATCCGTGCAGCGGTCCCCACTGCACAGATTTTCCACCGGACGGTTTTTTAGATCGCCAGTGGTCCGAAAAACATTGAACATTGTCATTCTTCCGCCCGGTTTTTGGGCGGAATATGAACATGTCAATGTGAAGGGGGAGGGCTTTTCTCCGCAAACAGTGGAGAAAAGCCGCCCCCTGCGGCCATGTGCATGCCACAAAAACAGAGCGAATACTGGTCGGATAATCCATCCGGCTCGGTGCCGTGGGGACATGCCCTTAGCAGGGTAGCTGGCCCAAAAAGGGCAACCTTGCAGTGTTGCACCTAAGGAGCCCTCAACATATCCTACCTACTTCTGCACACAGATGTATTTCATCCGCCATTTACACCAAATTTACACCTTCACCAGTGGGAAAAAATGAACACATCAGGGTAAAGAAGAAAAAGACCATTACTAAAATATTTCAGTATAATATCTCACATATCGTGAGACACAAATGTATGATTATATTTTTAGTCTTTTATTTCTTTACCCTGATGTGCTCATTTTTTCCCACTGATGATTTAAGTGTAAATGTCGAATGAAACGCTTCAGGGTGCATACGTGGATATGGTGTGTGTAGGGTTTCCTAGACGCAGTACTATAGGGTTGCTCTTTTTCGGGTGGCTACCCCACTATGGGACATTGTTATAGGTCAGTTTGATGGATCAGTATAGAAATCTGCAAACAGATGAGGTAGTGTGATATATAATACTTCACGACACCCTTTCGATGTCATTGTCCACTATGCAATTGTTCAGCCCGAGCAGAAATTTGACATAAGGTGGTACTTTTTTTTTTATGTACTGGTGTATACACAGTGGCTCTTATCTTTTAAGATTTTTAATGTTGATTAAATAGTATTCTAGTAAATTGACCCTAACACACAGATTACAAGTATTGACATCTTATTTCACAGAAATTTTACTTTGCATCCAATAAAAAAATAATTAAAGACATTTGCAAGAGTCTGACTTTTAAGTTGCCCATGCAATTAGGATAGCTGTTGGCCAAACATTGTTAGAAAATATATTAGAAATAATGCTCCTAATCAAAGGAATAAAAGTATTTGTAGCCATCTTAGATGTTTGTGATCAAAAATAATTTGTCATCTGTATGTATCCAAAACAAAAATTATATAATAAGTAATGGTCCCCTGCCAATAAGTTAGTATTCGTGTTACTATTTACAGGCCTAGCAAGAGTTTAGTTTCCCTGCACTGGACTCATCATCTGGTGCCCCTTAAAAATAAATAAATGGGCTACTATGTAACAGGTTGGGTTCCTCAGAGTGAGAGATCCTTTGTAGCCGCTTTCTAGTCTGGCTACTTAATGGCATCCTATTAAAGGGGTTCAGGATTAGAAAAACATGGTTGTTTTCTTTCAAAAACAGCACCACCTCATACACAGGATGTGCCTGGTATTGCAGCTCAACTTCACTGAACTGAATAGGGCTGAGCTGCAATTCCAGACACACCCTGTGACAGAGGTGGTGCTGTTTTTGAAAGAACGTAGTCATGTTTTATAATCCTGGACTACCCCTTTAAGGGTAGAAGCTTTACACAGGAATAAAGGCAACATAGAAGATCAGTAGATATGTACACTGTATGTATATAAATTTATCAAACTAAACAACAGAAATTTTTGTTACTCTATAGTCATCTACACTACACTGACATTACTTTCAATTACTATCAAAATAAAATTAGTACAGACAATCCTTTTATATCTAAATTTAATGAAAACAGTACAAGTTAAAAAGTATAATCTAACTTTTGTGCCAAAATTGTGCATACATTTGTGACATTTGTCTTTTCAGTCTTAAGAAGACAACTATTGAGATAAATGGGCTTGATCAGTGTATAAATGTACTTTTGCACTCATTTACCCAAGGCAAAGCTTGAAAAAATTGCAAAATATATAATTCCACATGTGCACTTTTAAATAATTTGGGCACAATTTCTCCAACCATTAATCCAGTTTCATTGTTGCAAAACATGATATCATTAAAAAATGTGGGGCACTGTGCTTCCTACTATGGTGAATGGATACATTCATTGCTGTTTAAAGAAAAAAATAGATATGTGTGTTTTGTCTATTTTTAGATATTATACATATATATACTGTACATACACATATGAAGTATAATTGTGCATATATATAGTACATGCATATATAAAGTGTGTTTATATATGTATATATATATGCTATATACACACACACACTTTATATATAATTATACTTTATATATGTATGTACAGTATATGTATAAGATATGTATTAAAATATGTATAAATGTATAAATTATATATGTTGGTCGTATAGGTCAGCTGATACATTTTTTATTGATGGCAGTATGAAATGAAGCTACTTTGAAATAAAATGTGTGAACTAGTGGATGCATGGGAATATTGCAACCTTTGCAATATTGCAAGAATATTGCTTTTTTTATTTTCTGCTGTACAGGAAGCCACACCACTATAGACTTAGGTTATGTGTACAAATTTTATTTTTCCGTGCGGAAAAATCTGCGTGGAATCCGCATCAACATAAAGACACTCAGAGCCTCATGTATGAAAACTGTCTGGGTCTAAGACTTTCTTTGTTGCCCATAGCTACTAATCAGAGCTCCCCTTTCATTTTTTCAGAGCACTATATGAAATAAAAGGGGAGCTGTGATGAGTTGTTATGAGCAACAAAGAAAGTCATTGACCTAGACTATTTTCATACATGTCCTCTTCAGTTTCCTTGCAGGTTTTTACTTTCCGATTGACCTCAGTGGAAAAATGAAGTGTGGAATTGGAGTGGAAACGCATGAAGTATTCCAATATCAAAGGAAGTGATGTGATCAGCTCACCTGTTAGTTGCAGCATCGGGACGCCCGGACAGGCAAAGGCAAATTGCTCAAATGGATTCCACCGAAGGAGAAAAAAAGAGAATGTCCAGCGTGCACCCGTGTGCCTCAGTAGAAAATGGATCCAAACGTTATTTTATGTATTAAAAAATGGTTACAAGTTTACACTACACATCCAAACTCCATATACAGCCGACGCGTTTCGGAAAAAATCCTTACTCATGGCATGTTATACGCTAGTGGCGGGAGCATATAAATAGGGTTAATCACATGATTGATATTATAAAACACAATAGACAAGAAAAATTGCAAAAATATATAGCAAAAATAGTAGTCTATGTTATATGGTGTAGTGAATGCGGACTTCAATACGTGGGGTGTACTTCTAATTTTTGAAGGTCCGCATTCGTAGACATCTCTCTGACGCACAGAGACCTTTGAGTGTAGGCGTCTCCATGGCATCCAAACATTTTGCCAAGATCCACTCGGGTAATGTAGGGTGATGTAAGATATTTTAAATTTGCAGGCATCGAGCGGGTTAATAGACCGACTAGGGGAGGTGACCACGGCAGAAAGCTTCTAGCTAGAGAAGCATGGTGGATCTACAGGTTAGGTAAGAGATCCCCAGACGGTCTTACCAAAAGGCATGATCTTATGTGCCATTATTAAGGTTTCACACATCCACCTTGAACTTATTTGAATTTTTTTGCTATATATTTTGCAATTTTACTTGTCTATTGTGTTTTATAATATCAGTCATGTGATTAATCACATGACCGGCGGGGAACCCTATTTATATGCTCCCGCCACTAGCATATACTATGCCATGAGTAAGGATTTTTTCCGAAACGCGTCGGCTGTATATGGAGTTTGGATGTGTAGTGTAAACTTGTAACCATTTTTGAATACGTAAAATAAAGTTTGGAACCATTTTCTACTGAAGCACAAGGGTGCACGCTGGACATTCTCTCTTTTTCTCCTCACATGAAGTATCAACATGCTCAATATTCTGCAGAAAATCTGCATATGTGAAAAAGATAATGCGGATTACCATTGAAATAAACGGGATATGGATTCAATGCCGATCTTTTTGCAGAGAAAAATATGCCTCGCGCACATACTCTTAGTTCAGATTCAGATACTGCTTTGCTCACTTTAGTTTTTTCAGTCTTTGAATCAGATGTAGACCACATTAAGTACCTTAGTGTAGGGTGGATGGGTCATAAAATGTCAGTGTGAATGCTATGACTGGAATTATTCTTCATCCTCTGTTTCCCCCCACCACTTGCTGCAGATGAGTGAGAGTGAGACTTTGATCAGCATGGTGAATAATATGGTACACTCCTCCCCCAGAGCACAGATCTTCATGCAAGTAAGAGAACACTTAAGTGTCACCTTCACTCTGCATGACACAACTCATTGTCAACTCCACATGAGATACCATACATTGAGATTATAGGATTGTTTACTCAGTCAGGTATTGCTATCTGCACATAGAATAACTTAGGCTGTAAAAATATATGCATTTGTTGGTAAGATCTATTTAAGGCAAAAGAAGTGTCATTGTACCATCTACATGAGTGTCGCACCACGCAGTATCATATACGTACATGTGATAAGGCCGAGATGTACATAGAATGGTATAGGACAATGGACAAGGCAACCTCCATAGTGTCAGTTCTCATAAATAATCGCAGCATGTAATAAATTCATCCACCAGTTGAAACATAAATCTTTCAGGAGCTGAGTGACCTTATCATGTCATTTTTAAAGGGACCTTTCACTTAGGTTATGCCGCCCTTGCTGAGGACAGCACAAGCTAGTGGCAGACCTGCTGTTCCCAGCGCTGTTTCCCTTATTCTGTAAGATGCTGTCGTTTTAGAGCATTTACCCCTCAAATCTTATTCATGAGTAGGTGTTAGCCCCGCCCACCTGACAGTTATTCACATGTTTCTACTTATTCAAAGTAATAGGTTTATCAGTTGAGGTGGGCGGGGCTAACCTCAGGTGGGCGGGGTTTGAAAAAAAACTGACTCTTTGAATGACTCTTATGGCTGAAAACGGCAGATTTGAGCATTAAAGGGGATTTGCCAGGACGCCAGTTACTTACCTCTTATCAGCACGGGAGTAGAATATAAACAAAGCCTGCTGAGTCATGAAGGCTGCAGGGGAGAGAGGGAGGGGATGAGCAAGGAGTGAGGAATAAGGGAGCGTCTCAAAACTTAACTGAAATAATAACAGTACAACAGTGGATTCTCAATACAGCAAGACACAGACTCATACACTGCACTTTCTTCCCTGTCCCTTAAAAGCTCATTCATTTTCCCTGTTATCAGATAAGAAGTGTTTCACGCAAGCGCTCGTGTCTAGTGGAAGCTTTCAGGTAACTAAGGGGGATTGAGAAATGCTGTAGCTCTCAGAGTCTTCACTTTTTGTAATCACATATATTTAGAAAAGTGATTAAATACCCATTTTGGAGGATCCCACGACAACATTACATGGTGGCAAAACCCCTTTAAATACACGAAAACTCCAGCATCTTACAGAATAAGGGACACAGTACTGGAAACAGCAGGTCTGATACTAGCTTGTTCTGCCCTCAGCCAGGGGGGCATAATCTATGTGACAGGTTCTCTTTAAGAATCGGTTAGCCTGTAAGTATAAAGTAACTGTCATTTTACCGAGGCTTCTATTCTCCTAAAATTTGACTCAGCAGTGCAGGTCACTCAGTTTCTGAAATCCATGACAAAACTTCTTTGCATATTTGCTTCCATATATGTTACATAATGCAGTGACAAATGTGGAGCATCATTTATTGAATTTTCCCCCTTAGGTCTCTCCTTATGCAGATCCTTACAGAGAAGCTTTGCAGAGCTACAAGTTCAATGAACAGGACACAGATGTAAGTCTTCCCTCCAGAAGTGTGTGTTCATATGTTGTCTATGTATGGAAGTTTACGTGTAGTAGCATGAAGGACATTTTGTTTCTTCTTTTTTTCTAGAAACTCCTGGGTAGGCTGTGTGAGCAGAACAAGGTGGTGAGGGAGCAGGACCGGCTGGTGCAGCAGCTCCGAGCTGAGAAGGTAAGAGAAAATAGCAGTGATCCCACAACTTACAATGGCCTCAGGATACAATATTTTCAACATACATTATCCCAGGAAAGACGGTTGTATCTTGAAAGCCCACACAACATGCAATGTCACAGACACTGCTGATCTGCAGTATCTGGTTGACTGGAAGATCCAACCAATTATCATGAACATTTTACTTGTTAAACATCTGTGTTAGTGCAGTGCATGTAGTGATTGGTGGTCTAGTAGTGCCTCTCTACAGTACAGTACTACATGTCCTGTACTGCTCTTACATGTATTAGTGATGTACATGCAGTGATTGGTGGTCTAGTAGTGACTCTCTACAGTACAGTGCTTTATTACATGTCCTGTACTGCTCTTACATGTATTAGTGATGTATATGTAGTGATTGGTGGTCTAGTAGTGCCTCTATACAGTACAGTGCAGTACTACATTTTCTGTACTGCTCTTTACATGTGTCTGAATGAATGACTCCTTTGGGCACCAGGTGAGGGTGGGTGTATTTTCTTTTACATTGTAAAAAAAAGCACATGACCCAAAGAAGCTCCATCCTCAAACTAGATAGTGATTTCCAGCTCTGACTGTTATATGTAAGGACTTGCTTTATCTCTATCAGTTATCTGCTTAATTTTCTTTAATCTTCATTTTGCATTATGTTGGGTGACATTTTGGGACTTCAGAACCATTGATAAGTCTTCCAGTTATGATTTTAACATTCAATGGTTGTCCCGAAACCAGTTAATTATGTTGAGAGGCCGCCGTGCTACATTTCACCATCATCTTGCTAAGACTGCTTTAAGGCAGATTTAATATGGTTCTTTGTGGGAGCCATAGAATTTCTTGCAAAAAATGGAATTAGGTTCCATCAGAAGGAAAATATTTCCTAAAAGGTTCCTTTTGGGAAATGCTTTGTTGTTATGTTCTGATGTGAACCAATATTGGTCTATTGATCCAGAAAAGAAAAGAAACACATAAGACATGAAAAAAGAAAACATTTCCCTCCATGAGTTGCGCTCAGACTTAAAGGACACCTGTCAAATAGTTTATGCCCCCTTGCTCAGGGCAGCACAAGCCAGTGTCAAACATGCTGTTCCCAGCGCTGTGCCCCTTATTCTGTAAGATTCAGCAGTTTTAGAGCATTTACCCTTCAAATCTTATTCATGAGCAGTTGTGAACCCCACCCACCAAAGGCTAGCTCCACCCACTGACAGTTATTCACATGTTTCTACCTATTCAAAGTAATAGGTTAATCAGTTAAGGTGGGTGGGGTTTGAAAAAAACTGACTCTTTGAATGCCTATTCTGGCTGAAAACTGCAGATTTGAGCATTTAATACATGAAAACTCCAGCATCTTACAGAATAAGGGACACAGCGCTTGAAACAGCAGGTCTGACACTAGCTTGTTCTGTCCTCAGCCAGGGGGGCATAATCTATGTGACAGGTTCTCTTTAATCAGCAATCAAAATTTCTTATACAGTTGAAACCAGAAGTTTCCATACACTATATAAAAAGACACATATGCATGTTTTTCTCACTATCTGACATGAAATCAGAATAAACCTTACCTGGTTTAGGTCAATTAGGATTACCACAATTATTTATATTTGCCAAATGGATTACTAGGATTACTATGCCTTTAAACAATTTGGGACAGCCCATATGATGATTTCATGTCTTTGGAAGCTTCTGATAGGTTTATTGGCACATCTGAGTTAGAGACACACCTGTGAATGTATTTTAAAGCACACCAGAAACACACTGCTTCTGTGTGAAACATCATCGAAAAGTCTAAAGAAATCAGCCAAGATATCAGGAAGAGAATTGTGGACTTGTACAATTCTGGATCATCCTTATGTGCAATTTCCAGATACCTGAAGGTGCCTCGTTCATCTGTACAAACAATTATATGCAAATACAAACATGATGGGAATGTCCAGCCATTATACCGGGAAGGAGATGGGTTCTGTGTCTCAGAGATGAAAGTGCTTTGTTCTGACATGTGCATATCAACCCAAGAACAAAAGCAAAAGACCTTGTGAAGATGCTGGTGGAAGCTGGTAAGATTGTATTATTATACACAATGAAACGAGTACTGTATCAACATGGGCTGAAAGGCCACTCTGCCAGGAAGAAGTTCTTACTCCAAAAGAAACATATAAAAGCTAGATTGTTTGTAAATGCACACAGATACAAATACCTACTTTTTGGAGACTTGAACTGTTTTGCCACAATGATCATCGTTAAGTTTTGAGGAAAAAGAGATACGTTTGGAAGCCTAAGAACACCATTCCAACTGTGAAGCATGGGGGTGGCAGCATCATGTTGTGGGGTTGTTCAGCTGCAGGAGGGACTGGTGCACTTCACATAATAGATGGCATCATGAGGAAAGAAGATTATGTGGCACTACTGAAGCAACATCTCAAGACATCAGCCCGATAGTTAAACCTTGGGCGGAAATGGGTCTTCCAAATGGACAATGGCCTGAAGCATACTGCCAAACTCGTTACAAAGGGGCTTAAGGATAACCAAGTCAATGTTTTGGAGTGCTCATCACAAAGCGCTGATCTCAATCCTATTTATGGGAAAAGCTGAAAAGGAAGGGGTGAGCAAGGCGACCTACAAACATGGCTCAGTTACACCAGTTCTGTCAGGAGGAATGGGCCAAAATTCCTACCAACTATTGTGAGAAGCTTGTGGAAGGCTATCCAAAACATTTGACCCAAGTCATAACAGTTTAAGGGCAATGCTACCAAATACTATTAAATGAATGTAAACTTTTGACTTTGCAAAAAGTAATAAAAATGTCTTAAAATTTATCTCTCATTATTCTGGCATTTGGCAAATATAAATAATTTAGGTAATCCTAATTGACCTAAAACGGGTAAGGTTTATTCTGATTTCATACAGATAGTGAGAAAAACATGCATATGTGTCTTTTTATATAGTGTATGTAAACTTCTGGTTTCAATTGTATCTAAATTAGTGTCAATATTATTACATATACACATATACAGTGGGCCCAGTACTGAACTTTGTGGTACCCTACTTTTATACCATCAGTACAAATTAATAACAACCACTCTCTGGATAGGGTCCTTGGTCTGGTTTTTGATGTGTTTTTATTTTATTTTTTTTTATATAAAACTGTTATTTCTAAACCTATAAACCGTAAAGGACTACAACATTTTTTCCCTCTAGTTTATTAGAAATTGCTTTTAGGTATAAAGTTGTGCCAGTAATTTTGTTTACCTGCAGCTGAATACAGAATTTCTCACTGCTGCCAATGGGTTATGTGAGCAGCACTCTGAGTTGCTGTAACACACGGCATGATTGTGTGAGACTCTAATGGGAGGTTGAAAGTCAGAGAGCCAGACTTCCTGCCAGCATCAAAAGCATAGTGTCTTTTAGCCAACCAGAGTGCAGGTCATGTGACTGTTTCATCAACCGGATATCCTGCATTCAGCAGCAGGTAAGCAAAATTACTGGTACTACAGTAAAGCTATTTCTAATGAACTACAGTAAAAAAACAAGAGTGGTCCTTTAGTTGTACCATTAGACATCTATGAGACACTTGTCAAACACTCTTCATATAAACAAATCAGGTTGCTTTGATTGGACCTTCTGTGCTGGTTATCTTTTATAATATTTTTGCTGCCATGTTTTCCTGTGTATTATGCCTTAGGGCATGTTCACACGGCTTATTTGGACGAGGTTTTCGGAGCGTTTACTCAACCAAAACCTCGTCCAAAACGCCCCCAGTTTATGTAATTGATTCCTATGTAAAACCTCGTTGTAGCTCACACACGATGAGGTTTTAACACGCTTCTTTGAAAAGAAGTGTCTTGTCAATTCTTGAAGCGTGTTTTCGGTGAGTTTTTTGGGCACGGTTTTTGTCCTGGCTATTAATTTGTATGGGTGAAAACCTTGTCCAAAACCTGATCCAAAACCTCACCCAGGAAAGCCTCTAAAACCTCTTCTGAGGAAGCGTGTTTCAGGCGAGGTTTTAATGTGTTTTTAATGTGGTTTTGGGCGAGGAAACGCTCCATAAACCTTGTCCAAAACCTCGTCCAAATAAGCCGTGTGAACATGCCCTTAAGAGCCCCTCAAATAGTTCCCCACAATAAAAATTAGGCTTACTTGTTTATAATTACCTGGCAAAGGCATGGAGCCATTACTTAATATAGGTACCACATTTTTCTTGCCCCCAACCTTTTGGCACTAAAGGAAGTCACTTTTGAATTTCTAAACCTTATGAATGTGGAACAGAAATAAGTAAACTCGTTTTTAAAGATCTCTTTGGTGTATACATCTGGTCCCAGAGCTTTGTGCACATTTATTTAATTTTTCTACATTTATCCAATTAAAAATATCAATTTATATACCAGCACCACTGCCTTCTCTTGTTTCCTAGTGACCGACTCCATGCTACAGGTATTTAGGGGTCCTATATACTCAAACCTTGTTTTATCTAAATTTTCAAGTTAGAGAATTATTTTTCCCCTCTTTAGCCACTTACCTTAAATTGTGCATGTTTGCTGATTTTATTACCTTTTTATTATTAACCCCTTAATGACCACCCACTGCCTTGTGACAGCAGGCATTGCAGGTCGTTATGCTGCAGCGATGCCAAAAGACTAAACTGCAGAAAGAGAGAATATGCGGCACCCAGTGCCACAGATGCGGTAGGAACAGAGCTGTAGTTAACAACTACAGAGTAGTCTCTGTAAGCACTGGGAAGCTAAGGAAACCTCCGATCTCCGGTGCATAACCCTTTGATGGCCACAGTCCGTGACCACAGCATAATCAAAGACATTCCCCTTCATTGGGTGATCTGAACTCCCGGTGACCCAATGGATCCCGGGGAACATTTGAACAGTCAGCCCTGGGGACCTAGAGTAGCCCCACGACTGTCTGTATAGCAAGGCTGATGTCAAGGCACTCTGTGTGTTGACCTGACTAATATTTTAATGTATTAGCATATACGAATATGCTAATACATTACTAAGTGTGAAAAAAAGAATTGTACGATAGTAATCCCTTAATGTGATTAAAGAAAAGTAAAAAAAAACTTAAAAAGTGTAGAAAAAATTAACTAAATAAATAAAAATAAATATTTAACAAAAAAGTTATTGTGCATACGTTACACACAAAAAAACGACACATATTAGGTATCCACGCAATCTTAATAACCCGTAGAATACATCTAACTGGTTATTTAGTGTGAAATGTAAATGGTGTAAAAAAATAATTTAAAAAAAATAAAAAAAAAAACTAAAAAACTTCAGTAGAAATAAATTTGTAAACTTAAACTATGCCCCTAAAAAATACAACTACAAAATTTAGCAGGTCATTAAAGGGGGCTGTCTCACTACATCAATTGATCTTACCCCAGTCCTATTTTCTCAGTTTCATGTTTGAATACAGTGTTTACTGGCTTCTACTGGCCTGCAGTGATAAACTGCTGAGGAGACCCGGTCTGTAGCTATAACTACCAGCGCTGGCAGCCTATCAGGAGAGATCAAACAGTTCTGTAGCTATAGCGACCTGAGGAGCTGATGCAGCCCATACAAGAAGGGAAGTCTAGGAATAGGTAGGACATTGTTAATGGACATATATTGCAAAGTGACTTGTTTTCGCAAGTTCTTTAACTTAAAAATCAATCCTTGTAGTGAGACAACCCTTTTAAGTACTTTTCAGGCCTGGGCCTTAAGAGGTTAAGCTAAAGCTGAGCTGTGTTTCTAAATGCCTTTTTTTGCCATTTATTGCCAAGAGGTATAAACCATTGACAGTTTAATTTAAGACACTTCCTTTTAGGCATACATTTCGCATTATTAATACTCCAAAGTATAGTTAAAGCTTTGTAACTCTGCATCTGTATTATTATTTGACAATAACTGCTCCCACTGTGTCCTGAAGTACAGCCCTTAACCTGAGAATTTTGGCCATTTTTTAAAATGTGTTTATAAAAAAATCTAACACTAAACATTATTGGCGACCTGTATGAACGGGGCTGTGAAGAAGTCTGGCATCTTTTCAGCCCGATATCCAGTGCAGCCCCGTTTTTGATAGTTTCAAATGGCCTGTATGCCAATATCATGCGCACTACAGAGCGTCCGTGGCACTTTGTAATGCGCCTGATTTTGTGAGACGTGCGGGAGGCAGGGCTCACTACAACCGTATGAAGCTATAGATTTATAGCTTCAGTACGGAAATCCATGTGCATTACTGCTGGAACAGGTAGAGCACTTTCAAAGTGGTTTACCTGAGCCATTATTATCGTCTCAACTGTCAGTGAGGTCTATTCATCGGTAAACCTCCTTCTGTCACAGAGAAGAATCAGTGCTGGACCTCTTAATTTAAAAGGTTGTTGTTTTATTGGAAGACGCGTTTCGGGCACCTGGCACTTCATCCAGTTCCAGAAATATCGTCTTAGCGCTAGAATGCGGCTGATTTACGTCCCCCAGTAGAGCAGGTTCATAAATCAGACACTAATATAATGTGCATGAAAACTGGCGTCTTAACAACAAAAATCATACATGTCGCCCTATTTGAATACCTGTCTGAATAAATGGTTTCTAACTTAAGTATAAGGAAAGCTGTTCTATAACTAACTTGTTTACCTGTGCAGGAAAGCTTAGAGAGTGCACTTATGGGAACTCACCAGGAGATGGAGATGTTCGGCAATCAGACAGCATTTCCAGAAAAGCTAATGCATCGGAAGGAATCTCTTCAGAACCAGCTCATCAGTATCCGTGTAGAGCTCTCACAGGCCACCACGGTAAGGCTCATGGTGACAAACATAACAGTAGCTTATTTTAAATTTAGTAATAGCACTAAATGTATATTAGTAACTGACAAACTACAGTCTACATTGTTCATATTACGCATCAGTTTGCCACCTTAAATGGGTTTTACCAAGAGAAAATGATGGCATATTGCTAGGATATGCCATGATTTTCTGCGTTGTGACCTTCAGGGGCCTGTTCCCGAGATAGGTGCGGGTGCTAGCGGGGGATACGCACCTAACAGAAAATGATGGCATGACCTAAAGATATGCCATAATTTTTTATAGTGGGTAAACCCTTTAAAACAAGGTAAAAGAAAGTTATTTTCCAGAGTTCAAAAAATGATACTTGCAGTAGTAAGTGTTAAAAAATCAAACATTACTACCAGGCATTGGTCCCCACTGTTATTTTTTTTTTTTTTTTTAAACCAGTAGCCACGTGATTTCTGCAGCCCATCACTAGCATCTGCAGTCCATCCCACATGCTTAAAGGGAACTTGCCACAATGAAAATTATACTTGATCTGATAGCAGTGTGTTATAGAGCAGAGTGCGCTGAACAGACTGATATATTGTTCTATGGGGAAATATTCAGTCAAACTTTTATTTTATTCATTTAAATTGCTACTTATTCTGGATTAAGGGCTTGTTCACACGACGTTTTTGTGATCCGTTTTACGGATCCGTAAAACGGATCCGTAAAACGGATCTGACAATTGTCAGTGTGATTAACATTGCTTTCAATGGCAAAAGCGCATCGCTGTTCACACGAGTGATCGCCGATGCGCTTTTCGCGATGCGTTTTCGGATCCGTTTTAAGAATTAACATGTCAATTCTCTTGCGTTTTTACGCAAGAGAAATCCCCATAGGAAATAATGGAGTGCGCTTTTGGCATCCCGAAAGCGGATGCAAAAGCGCAGCATACATTTGGGTGCGTTTTTAGATCCGTTTCGATGCCAAAAACGCATCCGTATAAACGCATTGGATTTAAATTAAATAGAAAATTTTAATATTATGTTTGGCTTATATTTAGTTTATAAATGTATGTAAATATATATATATATATATATAATGTATATAATAGTATATATATATACATATATATATATATATATATATAATATATATATATATATATATTATATATATATATTTTATATAAATTCTATACAAAAGTTTAAATGTATATAATATTATAAATGTGTATAATAGTATATAAATGTACATTTATATATATGTACATAAATATATATATATATGTATACTAAATATATATTTAATTTATAAATATTTAGTTTAGAAATTATTTAGTTTATACATGATTGTTATTAATTAATTTACATGGGGTGGGTTTGAAAACTATTGGTTGATTTAAAAAAAAAAAATAGGGGGAGGGCGGGTTCTAAAATCATAGGTGTATGTAAAGCTGAATGACACTAGGTAAAAAAAGTTTTTTTTCTTGGTCATTGATAGGTTATATTCTATTTAAATTGCAGTTTGATAGGTTGATTTAAATAAAGCATTGAAAAAACGGATCCAAAAAACGGATCCGTAAAACGCATCCAATTAGCATCCAAAAAAGGATCAGCTGTTGCGTTTTTTGGATCTGCTTTTTGGATGCAGTTTACATCCACGTTTCAGCAGTTAAAAACGGATCCGTAAAACGCATCCAAAACGGATCCAAAACGTCGTGTGAACAAGCCCTAAGAAGTCCAGCAGGTGGGGTTATCAGTGACAGCCTTTCTTGTATAAGTATGTATACAGATATGGCTGTCAAACACTCATAATATCACCTTCTGATCTCCTTAACCCAGTATGAGCAGGGATTAAATTAATAAAAATACAAGATGCACTGAATTTTTTCCCACACAGCAATATATCAATACACGTATTGATACAATATATGTAGCAATAAATAATTTCTGCTCTATACCATGCTACCAGCATATTTGATAGCTTTTTGAATTGTATAGGTTCACTTTAACATCATTGCTGTAGCTAGTGATTGATAGCAGTGGCCATGTGGATGTATGGCATATCATTGCAGACCACCACAGCATCATCCATGGATCTAACAGGTGAGTAATGTTTGATTTATTAAGTTGTGACACTTCTTGCTGCCAGTTTTTTTCCCTAAAGAAGTATTCCCTTCACAGCAAGCGTTGCTTGAAGTGCTAATTACTGTTAAGTAAGACATTTTTAAAATGCATGTTATTAAATAATATATATATGCTTTACCTAATATGGGCCTTTTTTGCACCTTCATATTGCTCTCTTTCCTGTTAAATTACCGACCACCACTGTGTGCTTTCAATGGTGGTCACTAATGCAGCATTACAGTGATGATGCTTGTGGCCATTGCAGCAGAGATGTGCATGTTCGCTCATGTGTACTCCTCCTCCATTTCCCCGGCCAGGTCACATGAACTTATTTTCAGACGGTCCTTGATAACGCTGCATTACCTGCCACCACTGAAAGCACACAGTGGTGGTCGTTAGGCAAGGAGGCAAGAGGGCAAGTTAAAGGTGCAAAAAAGGCATGTATTAGGTAAAGCATACATATTTTTTTAATAATATGCTAGAAAATTGCTTACTTTACTGTAATTGGCCTTTCCAGCAGCACTTGCTGTGATGGGAATACTCCTTTAAGTCCTTGAACAACTGCTTTAATTAATTACCCTATTATGACATGACTTGTTTCTAGAATGACAAGGACAAGATAACAGTATTACACCCTTCAGATAACTGGCATAATTACAATTCTATGATCTACTAGTTAAAAGAGAAGTCGCCCACTCATATTAAAGTTGTGTCATTCAGAAAGACACCATATCCTACACTATTTTACATACTTAACCTTGGCTTATCAATGTGCACTGAAGAATTTATTCTATATATAAGTTGTAATGTAGTGCCAGAAGCTTTTTTTAAGATGGACTAATAAGTCTTTACATATTTTAGGCATTAAACAATAGCAGCATGGAGTACGAGGTGCTGGAGGGGGAAGTCTCTGCTTTACATGATGCTTTGTGGGAGCAGCTAATCCTGAAGTTACTGGTAAGACATACTCATTTCTCCAGAAAACAAACAATACTGGTCAGAACAAGCAATTCCTAGCCGGTATTCTTCTTTTTCAGAACGAATTGATGAATAGACACATTCAAAGGGAAATCTGGAGGATTCAAGATGTAATGGAAGGCCTTAGGAAAAATAACCCCTCCAGAGGTACAGACACAGCCAAACACAGAGGTGAGTTGAAGTTTCAAAACCTTGTAGAGGACATTTTATTAATCAAATACATAGAGGCATATTGATGTTAAACCATGGACTGGTGAATAACATAAAAAATCTTTTTGCAGAGGCATTCATCAATGGGGTGTGGTATATTAGGAAACATGTGGACAGTCAGTTCTTGAAGTTGGTTTGTTGGAAGCAGGGAAAATGTGAGGGTCTGAGGGATTTTTGACAAGGGACAAATTGTGAAGGGACTGGAGTCAGTCAAAGCATTTGAAAAAAAGGCAGATCTTGTGGGTGTTTCCAGTATATAGTGGCTAGAACCTACCGAAAGTGGTTCCAAGAAAGGACAACTGGTGACAGGGTCTTGGCACCCAATGCGTATTGATGCCCTATTGAACAAAGGCTGGCCAATTCCACAGACGTGTGACTGTAGTACAAATTGCGGAAAATCTTAATTCTAATAATGTTAATAAGGTTTCAGAACACGCAATGAAACACAGCTTACTGCATAGCTGCAGATCAGTCAGCATTACCAGCATGTGTCCACTGCTGAAAGTGGCACAGTGGGAGCATCAGAATTGGACTACAGAGCAGGGCTATTCACACAGTGTTTTTCTCTACATCTGTGGTATCCATTGTGTAAAAAGGAATCCTGACACATATGGCGGAGTAGCCACTGCACCACATTAAAATCTATAGAGCAAATATAGCTAAAGCTACCTTTTGGATGGATACCGCAGATGTACAGCAATATGCCAGTGGTCCATAATTGTGTTTTTCTTTTACATCATGTGGATAGCTGAGTGCGTCACTTACCTGGGGAAAAGATGGTAATGGGAAACACTGTGGGGAAAAAGGCAAGCCAACGAAGGCAGTGCTTTGCTCTGTGCAATGTTCTGCTGGGAAAACCAACCCTCCCTGACCGAATCTATACAGACTATCATATTAGAAGCAAATGTCAATTCTAGCAATGCATCCGATGACCACAATGTTAAACATGTATCATCTTAACAATGATACGTATTTTACATTGAAATCAATGTAATCACACTGTTAAATACACATTGTTAAATACGTAGTGAGGTCTGTATTTCAGTACGTAAAACGTGCCCAAATACATATTTAACAAACGCCGTGTGAACATAACCTAAGCACACATTGCGAGCCTTTAATCTGTTTAAGTTATACTCATTTATTCTTTTTTTAACTACATTGACTTGTACCCTCTTAGTAGTTGCAGGGCCTTCAACAACGTTTACCTCTAACAGTCCAGCAAGCCCTTTGAGCTCTGCCAGTCTCACAAGCCCCCTCAGCCCATTTTCCCTCATCTCAGGATCTCAGGGATCACCTACCAAGCATACGACAAGTGAAGTAAGTGTATTTCTTCTATGCTACAAACATGTGCCAGTGATTTAGAAGATAGACTCTTGTACATGGACATTAACACCAGAGGGCAGTGTACTAATCTGCAGATTACTAAAGTTACTTTTCTGTAAAATATATATATATATTTACTTCTCTACAAACTTATTTTTTTCCAAATTACATTCAGTCACTGTTTGCCATTTCAGACGATGATTAGGTGGACTCCCTTTCTAACTATTTTGGCAAAACAAAGCAGAAACAAATTTCTTAAAACTTTATTGTCCCGTAATTTAGTTCTATTGGAACTAAAAATTAATCCCATCCTGGTAACATCATGTAAGTTAACAGGCTAAAAGACTGTTCCCTCTTCTTGGAGCTTGTTAATTTACTTTCTGAATTTGATTGCCCGGTGAGTTCCTGTGTGCAGTATAGGGCTTTTACACGAACAGCCCAATCCTATACTGTACTAGGGAACTACAATAAAAATTTTCCTGTCCCAAAAACTCTGATCATATTTAGGCCTGCTTCACACCTAAGGTTTTTCAATGAAAACCAAAAACGCACCAACGGAACAGTTTTGGATGCAGTGTTCATTGTTTTAAGGAAAAAAATAGCGCAGATGTGAACCAGGCCTAAGTTCTTGTTGCCAGAGAACTCATATAACATCAATAGTAATGTCACAGGGATTCTCTATGCAGAGGGTCTTGGAGGCCTGCAGAGAAGATGTGATCTATGTCTTCTCTTCATGTCTGTCTATAAGGTTCAATGGTAACAGTGATCTAATGGAGTGTTACCACTAGTCCACCATTATCAGTGCCAGTCGGTATTATCAGCTGTCTATGGGGATAGTAGGAAACATATATGTAATGAGGCACATTTAACAAAGAATTCTGGCACAATTTGCGGCAAAAATAATGTCATACATGCTTTACACCACATTTATGATATGTTTTAGACAATTTCTAGACACTTCTGTACCTTATCTGTCAAAAGGGCGTGACCTTTACAACGGGAGTGTGGTTTCATGTGAAAGGGTAAAGTAAGCCAACTTAAAAATGCTGAAAGATTAGACAAGACAGTTTTAACCTAACCTGCCCCATATTTATGAACAATATGATAAATGTGGCACATTTTAAGACTGTTTTTTTTTTTTTTTTTTAACCTAAAACTACCTTATAGGTAGACACTATTGATTCATCTCCCCAATGTGTTTCCTGATAATCTGTGTCCTCATAGTAAAAAAAATATATTATTATTAAATGCAATAACTGCAGAAAGGTTAAATAAATAAAACGAGGAAGTAATTAAAACAAGTCCCAAAAAAAGCCTCAATAATAGAAACACACACCTTTCCGAACTCAAACGTACGTTATACCATTTTTAGTCTGTCTTAAACCCGTCTGACTCTTGCACCATAAATTTTTTTTCTCTACTTACATAGTATGATAAAAAAGACATACAGTATGTCCATCAAGTGCAACCGAGAGGGGCTTTTCAAAAATACACTGGGCCTCATTTATCAAAACTGTTGCCCATGTCACATGTTGCCCATGTCATCCAGTCAGAGCTCAACTAATTTATTTTACTGCTATGAATAAATGAAAGCAGAGCTCTGGTTGTTATGGGCAACACAGACAGTCTTGATAAATGAGGCCCACTGTATTTTTAGTACCAATTTTCCTGTTGTTTTTTTTCGCTCAAAAACACTGTGGCTTAATGTAGTGTAAAAATCTACAGTGAAATATTAAAGGCCGCATGTATGAATGATGCTGCGGCAGAAGTCTGGCGTATTTTCAGTCCGACATCAGGCGCAGCCCTGTTCGCAGTAGTGAAAAGCCTCTTTTACGCCAGTATCAGGCGGGAAGCGGGGCACACTAGAACTGTACGAAGCTATAGATTTATAGCTTCGCTATGGCAATTCTAGGTGCATTACGGCTGGAACAGGTATATTACTTTCAAAGTGGTATACCTTAGCCAGAAGTGTCGTCCTAGCTCTAGAATGCGCCTGATTTATGACCCGCTGTAGAACAGGTTCATAGATTCAGGCGCATTCTATGCTATTATAATATATTTAAACACCAAATTTCATACATGCCACCCTAAATGTGTTATATTGGCATTTTTATGGTGCAAGGTTTGCGTTCCTGCCTTTTTTTTCTTTTGGTCTTTAGGACTTGAAAAATCCAACAAATGAAATTAATCAAAGAATTGCCACTCTAAATGCTTGTAAAAAATACAATAAAACTTTATGGTGCATTTTACCAGCAAAAAAAAAAAGCAGGAAAGAAAAAGTGTGTGAAGGAAGACTTAAAGTAAAATAAAGATATTTTTTTTTACTTGGAGCTATATCAATGTTATATGTTACACAGTGTACACCTATTTGACATTGCTAGGCACTGGAGTATTAAAGAATTTATTATTGGGGTATTTCACCATTAGGGTTTGTTCACACAACGTTTTTAATCCGTTTTGAATGCGTTTTACGGATCCGTTTTTAACCTGCGAAAACTGGATGCAAACTGCATCCAAAAAGCGGATCCAGAAAACGCAACAGCTGATCCTTTTTTGGATGCGTATTGGATGCGTTTTGCATGCGTTTTACGGATCCATTTTTTGGATCCGTTTTTTCAATGCTTTATTTAAATCAACCTATCAAACTGCAATTTAAATATAATATATCCTATCAATGACCAAGAAAAAAATACTTTCTTTACCTAGTGTCAATCAACTGTACATATACCTATGATTTTAGAACCCGCCCCCCCCCCTATTTTTTTTTTTTTCTTTAATTAACCAATAGTTTTCAAACCGACCCCATGTAAATGAATTAATAACAATCATTTATAAACTAAATATTTATAAACTAAATATATATTTGGTATACATATATATATTTATATACATTTATAATATTATATACATTTATATTATATATACGTACTATACAAAAGTATATTTATATATATGTATATAAATATACTATTATATACATTTATATATATAATTATATACATTTATATACATTTATAAACTAAATATAACCCAAACATAATATTAAAATTTTATATTTAATTTAAATCCAATGCGTTTTACGGATGCGTTTTTGGCATCGAAAGTGGATCCAAAACGCACCCAAGTGTATGCTGTGCTTTTGGATCCACTTTCGGGATGCCAAAAGCGCACCTCATTGTTTCCTATGGGGATTTCGCTTGCGTAAAACGCAAGAAGAATTGACATGTCAATTCTTAAAACGGATCCGAAAAGCGCATCGGCGATCACTCGTGTGAACAGCGATGCGCTTTTGCCACTGAAAGCAATGTTAATCACACTGACAATTGTTAGATCCGTTTTACGGATCCGCAAAACGGATCACAAAAACATTGTGTGAACAAGCCCTTAGAGTACAGCATTTAAAAAGGTGAAAGGTTGTAGTTATTTACTTCTGTAGTATACTGTACTTTATATTCATCCTTTTCAAGATCTAGGCTACCATGCAGTAAAAAACATTTGTTACTTACATTGAAAGGATATGTTCACACAGGTGTTCTTCAACGGTGAAAATTCCAGCATAGAATCAGTGGATTTGAAGTTGAATTTAGAGGCAGATTTCAGCCTCCATAAACTACTTGAGCATTCATTGCTGAATTTCGGCATGGAACCCGCTTCTTTAGCAATGAAAAAAAACTGCACCATGGACAATCACCGTTGTGTGCACTGTAATGCTGTTTTTTCATTGAAAACAATGTGAGGCGGGTTGCAGTCTGGTTTTGGATGCGGGTTCTGAGCAGCATCCAAAACATCTGTGTGAACTTACCGAGAGACTGAAAACAAATTCTGACCATGTCCTGCTCACACAGTATTCTAAAAGGCTCATGGGAAAAGAGCTGGGACTCTACAGCGCCCTCTATCAAATGTAGTATTCCTCAAGCTGGGATTTTTTCTCTAATTTCTCCAGACCCGATTCTTATCTAGAGTGACGTGTTGTAATAGTGCAACAATTCTGTATGCATGTCATGGTTAGGAAGTTTTATCAAGCTCTGAATATGAACAGTGTTTTTATTCCCTGACAAATAATAAGAACTAAAAACCATTTGAACACAGTTACTAATTACATTAATAAGGGTAGATTCACACCTGCATTTTGAAATCCATCAAAAACAGATGTGTTAGAAAAAAAAACAGACATGGACAACTCAACAGAGACCAACTGAATTATGATGATCCATTTTTTTTTTATCGGATCCTTCACAGCTATCCAGTAAAAAAACAGATACTTTGACATCAGTTTACAATCTTTTTTCAGCAGTTTAAGGTCTGAAATTTCTTCACATGTGCAGAAATTAATCATTTATCCGTTAACCGGACAGAAAAACTGCTAAAAACGGATGACCATTTGTTGATATCTGTTTGACATTGAACTTAATGTAAAAAAAAAAACAGAACGCTCCTTTCCGTCAGAAATCCATCTTTTCTTTTACGGAAACCATAGCGCAACAGCCTACACTATTTTCACCGTAAAAAAAAACCTGATTTATAATGGAACGGAGAACAACTGAACAGAACTGATAACGTTAAAACCCCATCAATGGGAGACTGTTTCTTTTTGTTTTAGTTCTGTTTTTAGTGTCTCAAGACAGAAAGGAACGACAGATTTAACAACGCAGGTGTGAATCCACCCTAAGTCTCATATCTTCTCATTGTGTAATTCGAAAGAGGTGAGGCCTGGTTCACATCTGCACTGGAGGTTCCGTTCAGTGAAAAACTGAAGCCATGGGATTAATTCACAACGGACACTCACGCTGCCCGACGGACCCTATTACAATGGGTCCATCGGGTTTTCACTGTTGTGTCAGCATTCTGCGCTGTTTTTTCCATCTCAACTATGGACTCCACAGCGGATACCCGACGGACCCATTGTAATTAATTGGGTCCGTTGGGACCATAACAGGTGTCCATTGTGAACGAATTCGATTGCTTTAGTTTGTCACCTCTGCGATGGATATGAATCTAACCTGAATATTATTTTATGAAACTTTTGGTATGTCAAAGTAACATATCTGATGGTGTGTTCAGGAGGGGTCTGGGTGCTGACGTCACTTATCGCTGAAACAAACACTAAAACAAGAACTGTGCACTGTTTGCCTCTCCTTTGAGAATGGAGGTTGTGGTTTATGGGCCCAAGGAAAGTCTACAGAGTCCACACACCACTCGCTTATCAAGCAAAATAGAGCCAGTGAGGGGAAAGTTATCTGCTTTAATATGTCACAGTACATGTTGGCATTCATGGTTCCCTCAATGAACTGTAGCTCCCCACAGCCAGCAGCACTCATACAGCTCCCAACCATGACACTACCACCACCATGCTTGACTGTAGGCAAGACACACTTGTCTTTGTAGTCCTCACCTGGTTGCCACGACACAAGCTTGACACCATTTGATTACGTTTCTCTTGGTCTTATCAGACCACTGGACATGGTTTCAGTAATCCATGTACTTAGTCTGTTTGCCTTCGCGGGGTTTCTTGTGCATCATCTTTAGAAGAAACTTCCTTCTGGGACAACAGCCATGCAGACCAATTTGATGCAATGTGCGGCGTATGGTCTGAGCACTGACAGGCTGACACCCCTTTAACCTCTGCAGCAATGCTGGCCGCATTTATATGTCTATTTTGAAAAGACAGTCTCTGGATATTAAACTGAGCATTTGCAGTGGAACCTGTCTTTTTAAACCACTGTACGGTCTTGGCCACCATGCTGCTGCTCACTTTCATGGTGTTGGCAATCTTCTTATAGCCTAGGCAATCTTTTTGTAGAGCAATAATTCTTTTTTTCAGATCATCAGTCAGTCCTTTGCCATGCAATGCCATGTTGAACTTCCAGTGACCAGTATGAAAGAGTGTAAGAGCGATTACTCCAAATTTAACACATCTGCTCCCCATTTTACAAATTTATGCTGTTATACAAGCTCTACACTGACTACTTTACATTGTATCAAAGTGTCAAATCTTCCTTGTTGTCTCATGAAAAGATATAATACAATATTTTTAAAAATGTGAGATGACTCATTTTTGTAAGATACTTTAACTTGCTTATAACCGTATGAGATTACTTTTCACACCTAATGTTTCCATTCTTTGAAGTTTTCATGTTTCTGCGCAGTTATAAAATTGTTCATATTATGTCTCAAGCTTCCTCTCTCTAATGTGTTAGCATTTAATTAATTTCTTTCATTTGACTATTTATCTATATTTCCTGCTCTTTTTACCTTTATGATTTACCTGGGCCATCCCTTGCTGCTAATGCTTTCTGGCTTCCTCTCTGCTCAGGACTCGGGCCCCCCTCGGCCCCCTCTCCCTCTTTCGTACACTCCCCTGGACTCTCCTCCAGCTGTCCCTCCACCCCCAGGGGAGGGTTGCTTCCAGCCTTGGCCTTACCCTATCTCTCCCTGCTGGCCACACAGTGAGGTAACGAATGAAGGGAAAACAAAGGGGTGGGATAAAGGAGCATGTCTTATGACATATAAGACCCTTTTAGCTTTAAAGATTACCTGTGACATCTCTGGACTTCTCAGTTTTAGTAAATACCTGTGTTCCATGTGAAATGTAGCATCTTCTCTTATATCTCTGTGTTGTGCTGTTCTTCTGTTATTCCTTCTAGGAATGTATTACTGAACCTGTCAAGTGGGGGGTACCATTCCAGTCTTCCAAGGGGTGTGTCCCTGCACACACTGAATCTGTTAGCACTGATTGGACAATATTAGAATGTATAGATACCCAATTGGTAACAGAAACACTTTTTTATTCCTTCTACAAATTTAACAGCACAACACAGAGATATAAGAGAAGATGCTTCAGAATTGTCATTTCATGGAGAAAACAAGTATTTGCTAAAACAGACATGTCAGGAACAGTCACTGGTCCTCTTTAACTGACATTTGCTTTATATAATCTACTCCACTATAATCCTTAATTTGATGTGTAAGTCCTCTCAGTGGAGCCAGCAATGTAAACAATTGTCATTCTCGTGCTTATGATTATGTAGAATATGTAGATGTGTATACACATTTTCCTCTAGTCTACACAATGTATAATTATGTACAGTACCAAACAATGCACAATATGACATTCCTGCAGTTTATTTAGCATTCAGTATGTGGGATTGTCACATACAGTAAAGCTGGCCTGGTGATCAATTTAAAGTCGTGAGTCTGATAAACAGCTGATATTGCCAAAGCCTCTGCGGCTGGACACGTCACACGCTGATCATTTAGATGTATGGCTGGTAACCTAGTAGTTGATATGTATGACAAGTCTACTTTCTTTATTAGCAGCAGACTCTCTAAGGAGACAATCCCTTAAATAAAAGAAACTCAATTATAGAAGACCTAACCCTGGGTTTAATCAATGCAATAAAAATATCTATTGGGTATATTGCTGCAGGTTTATATTCCAAAATGATTTAATTTTTTCTTAAATAAAGAGCTTTAAGAAATATAAATACAGCCCCTTTCAAGACGTGTTCCGATTTTACCAGTTCTGTTCCTGGCCTGGTCAGTGCCCGCTACATGGAGAGTTTGCCGCACATGCATGCACAATGAAGCAAAAGTACTCAGAATTCTTATAGAAATTCCGACAGATCCAGCCAGGAATGGAAGTAGCAAGATAGGAATACTCCTTTAAGTGTTAATGTTTTTATTATGTTAATATCTTGTCAAGATCATAGTCAAGATTTGGAATAAAAAAATTACTTCATTTTGGAGCAACTTTTTAGAAAACAGGAAGCGCTGTATTATCATTAATAGGCAGAGCACCACATGGGTAACTCCATTTAGTTGCATTCTGGAAATTCACAAACATATCTTAGGGTATCTCATTGTTTCTGCTTAAAGGGGTATTCCCATCTCATTGACTAGCTTCACACATGTAGGCAAAGGTAAATGAAAGACTATTACCTTGTACATTGCTGTTCTGATTTTTCAGAAGCCTTAGGCCTTGTCCCCATGGCATCAGTTTGCGGACGGTTTTTCAGACCGTCTGAAAAACCGACCGCAAACCTTTACATGCGGCTCTATGGTAAACCCGTGCAGCAGTCCCCACTGCACGAGTTTTCCACCCAGCGTTTTTTCAGACCGCCGACCGCCTGAAAAACATTCTACATGTTCATTGTTCCATCCGGTTTTCAGACGGAATATGAACAAGTGAATGTGAAGGAGGAGGACTTTTCTCCGCTAATCACGCTAAGACCGGTATCTGTCGTTTGCCGTGTAAACAGGCCCTTATGCTGTGCTGTCAGGGCTAAAGATTGACACTTATCATTCTATGTAAATACACAGATAACAGTACACGTAGATGAATCACTTTAGTAGCTAGCTCAAATTTGTAGCTAGACATCCCGCTTGGACAGTCTCTATATTTTTAAAATACCTCTATCACCAATGTCCCTCCAAGACTATGTCTCTACTAAAATGAAATACGATCGTGTTTTGGCGGTTGTAGGATTCTAAAACTGCTGAAGATACGATTGTTCAGGCAGCCCATGAACTTTAATAGAAAAAACAACCTGTAGTCTACACAGGTTGTTTTTTCTTCTGGTCTTTTGCCGTTGTATAATACGCCGGCGCTTTGAGTTTTTTCGTCGTCTTCCCATACAAACGATTGTATGGGCCAATGACAAAAAAAACGAGAACCAACCGTGTTTTTTGCGCAAAACGTGACAAAAACGTGACGTGGTCGTGCATCGGAAAAAAAAGGTCGATTTTCGGATATTTTTTGTCCGATGCAGTGTAGTCTAGCCTAACAGCTACAAATAGGAGCTAGCAGAGCTAAAATTTCAGTCACTGCTATAGAACCGCCCACAGCCTGCACAGAAAGAGGGCGCCTGGAATCAGCTTTAAAGAGTAGGTTCTGTGAAACATCCAGATGGGAAAACCGCTTTATGTTCAATCATTTCTGGAAAGTCGCAAAGCTCTCTTACATTAAAAATACTTTTGTAAAACAAATGTGCGGTCAATGGCTGCGTTCACACGGTGAATGACAAAATACTTATCGGATTCTGAATTAGAATTCAACCAGTGTTTGATCAGTATTTTACACCTGTTTGTTATTTTTTGGCGTGGTTTTCGGGATCGGTTTTTCAGTTGGTTTTTGTCAGACAGTGCAACATAGAGCACTACACTGTTTTTTTTACTCAGATCTGTGCCAAAAAACTCGTCAAAAAATTACAACAAAGCTTTTTGGTTGTTTTCATGCCATCCCATTGACTCAATAATACATTTTCCACTGTTTCCCGACTGAAATGCGGCAGAAGAATGAACATGTTCCAAGTTTTTGGTAAAACACCAGTTTTTAAATCAGACCTTAGAAAATCCGAGACGTGTAGATTACAACTCGGATTTTCTATTAAGGTTTATCGGGTTGGTTTTACAGTCGGTTTTTGACAGTTTTGAAAATATGAATCCACATCTAAAAACTACTATTAATCCTTTCCGTATACAGTACACAGGCCCAAACTGTTCAAAGAAGTGGGGGGTTTTATTGTTTTCTTTGTTGGACAACATTGACACTTTTGGTTAGAACTGTTGAGTTTCATTTTTCTCTTCACAATGGCTAGCATTTGAATTTTTTTTTAATGAATAATCAATTTCTATTGATGAGTGTCTTCTTTCCTATTTACAAATGTTGTTTAAAATTTGTAATATAGTTTTACCTTTATGAAGGCTCACATAAATAGATTACAACATGTACACTTGTCCTTGTGTAGAAAAGAGGAGTTTATATGTCTAATGGATTAAGCTTTAGATCTACAATATTTCAACTGCCTTTAGAAAAAACTAGCCAAAAAATTCTTTAGTAATATTGTCACATATGGTGATGTGTATGAAACTTGACACCGACACACCAGTTCTAAATCAATATAGAGGAGTGTAGAATGCAACAGTTTGTATGAACCTGTCGTATGTGGGTTCATAAATCTGGCGTATGGCATGCCTTGCGTAGCATAGCATATCTTGGCCGCATATCTGTGGCGCATTCAAAAGTGCCATGTTTAGCACATAATGTGCCAACTTTTAGCATACGATTGTTCATACATCTATAGAGAAGGGCTGCAACAGTTTTTTCGCTCAAAGCATGCCAAAAAACTGGAGCAGTCCAGTTCATACGCATCGCCCTTAGTGTTTTTGCCAAAGGTACCAAATAATATTATGTCAACAGCAAGTTAATTATGAACCTTTTACATATTGTCCCAGTATGTAACTTAGCTACTAATTTCTTCATTTTCTTTTTGTTTTAATTAATTTTATTTTTATGGATGTTTCTGCTTCAATTTTATTTTGTAGTTGAAGTCAAGTTTAGACCCGTATAAGAGGGATTCTCCTCGTCTCTCAACATCTCTCCCCAATGAAGGAGTGAGTTCCATGCAGACAAAACTTGACCTTGAAAATGAGAAACAGGCCATCAATAAAGGTACTAAATATATATTTATACTGAATAGTTCTTGTTCAGAGATTTGGTGGGCTATTTTATCCATTGTCTTTGTCTTTGAAGTTGGAATCGTCCCTCCACGAACGAAGTCACCAAATGATGAAGGACCAATGCCAAAACCAACCGTGGTAAGACGAGGGGGTAGCCATGCACCAAATGGACAGATCTCACGGGTGAGACCAAATGACTTGACTTTTATTTTATATTTATGTATTTGTACTGTTGGTTTCCCATTGTGTTCATAGGAAATCTATGGTGAATACAATACCTTTTATCTTGACGTTGTTTTTAGGTCCAGTGTACTGAATATTATTTTTGTTTTATGTTCCTAGTAATCCGGCCTCATTTCTTATACAAATAAGAAACAATAAAATTCTGGGTCCACTAAGGATACTTCAGGAGCTTTCTGCGTATAGGTTTATTATTGAGTTAAAGGGGTTTTACCACAAAGCAAAGTGTACTGCGCAGGTCTCCTCTTAGGTAGTTGCGAGCCGACCGTACATGAGAATGAAGGAGGCGACCCTTGCGGCCGTCCTCTCCTTTCAATTCTATGAGAGTTCTGAATATAGCCGATTGTGTGCGCTCGACTACATTCGGGAGCTCCCATAGAGGTTAATTGGAGTCTCAATCACCATCCTCCTCATTCTTATGCATGGTCGGTTCGCAGCTAGCTGAGAGCCGATCTGTGCAGTACACTTTGCTTTGTGGGTACACCCCTTTAAGCACATAAATAGTTTGCAGTAAGCACCTTCGCTTGCATTATTTAGCAATATATCATTGCTTTGGCTTGGGAGCTTGGTATAATGAAAATGAAATTCCAACCACTATCAATGTATACTTATGTATAGGAGGGCGCTGGGGGAGGCTTACTGTTTCTGCTTGTTGATGAAAGGGTGTTTTTGGTCATGCTTTTTGACTGTGTAATGTAATGGGGATCTGTGACTTCTGTGTATGGGCTGCTGGGATTCATGAGGAAGTAGAGGGCTGATAGTGGGTAGGAAAGGGCAGGACAATTTTTAGGCTTATCACAAGTGATGCTAATGGTGTGACAGAGATCTGCATTAATACACAAAATTATAAAAATACATTCAGCTTCTGATTCTGTTTTATGGCGATCACAGAAATATATCTTATACTTGATGCCACACTAAACTTGTAAGGCCAGGGTTGCACATCATCACTTGCATTGGTGACCCGCCCCTGTTTTTGATGGTTAGATATTAATTCTCTCTGTATTTAGCATAACTGATTGCTAACTTACTTGATTGATAGGAACGTCCAAAGAGTGCCCTTTTTCCCAGTGAAGTAAAGTCTAAAATGAGCGTAGAGGAGCAGATTGATCGCATGAAACGTCATCAAAGTGGCTCAATGAAGGAAAAGAGGCGAAGTCTTCAGCTCCCATCTGGTCAGCAGGCAGAAACCGGCACTACAAAACCAGCAGGCTCATATCGAGTGGTAATTGTCAGGGTTTAATTAAATAGTCAATTACATAAAGCAAATTTAACATATAGCCTTATGATATTCTCATGTACATTGATCATTACACATCACTTCTGGGTACCAGGTGCGGAGACATCGTAGCATTCATGAGGTAGACATCTCAGACCTTGAAGCGGCTATCCGATCGCAAGAGTCCCAAAGAGCATATGAATCCCCTAGAGAAGAAATTGCCCGTCTGCGTAAAATGGAGCTGGAACCTCAAGGTTTTGATGTGGATATCAACAGAGAGGTAACACTAAAACACAAACATAATAAATTCAGCCACCTTTCTTTAACTCACCTATATAATTCCTACCCCTCTTTTCTTTTGTTCCTTCTCCTGCCTCAGTCATTATGTTCCCATTACTTACATTTCTCTACCTGTCCTGCAACTTATATTTCTTTTTGGTTAACCTTTTCCTGTTTTACCAATATAACTGTTCCCCTCTGTGTTTCAGATCAACACACCAGACAAGGTGCCACTCCCTGAATTTTATATCAAATTTTTACACTTAACCATGCACATAGGTGTAACATAAACAGTCCCATACTTGTGTTTCACATATGTTGAATATCAGTCACTGTGATCACATTGCATGTCATTACAAACACTCTACATCTTTGACGCCTTGTACATGGTGTGCAGGATGCCTCATTTGCACTGTATGTATCACACTTTGTATGTCCGTCTCTGTGTCTCAGCTCTCCACCCCAGACAAGGTGCTCATTCCAGAGCGTTACATTGATATGGAACCTGAAAGCCCTCTGAGCCCAGAGGAGCTACAGGAGAAGCAGAGGAAGGTGGAACGGATAAAAACCCTTATCGCCAAATCAAGGTTGGACATATTTAGTTAATTCTCATATCTTCAGATTTTTAGGTTTATGGGGTTGTCCAAGCTTTAAAAAAAGAAATAATATGTAATCATGAAAAAAATCTACTCACCTTTCCAATCCCATAGTGATCCAGTGCAGAGGCTTTGGTGGTGGTCTTTGTTTACCAATTTTCAGCACATAACCACTAAACTTTCCTGTGCCTTACTATTGGCATCATGGCGCCCATCGCTGAGCAGTTACGTCTCTGCATATGACTGCTGAGGTCATATGCCATCTTCTAGTAAACAGAGCCTGGGGAACCCCCAGAGAGTTTGTGCTGGATTACCATGGAATTGGTGAGTTAAGTAGAGGCTCTTTTTTCCATCTGTGTTTGTGTGTGTATGTATATATATTTATTTATTACCATAAAAGTGAGTCCACCGCTCAATTTTTGTACATATTGTATCATATCTATTCATGGGACAACGAAAGATATGAAACTTTGATATAGTGTAAAGTAGTCAGTGTACAAGTTGTACGGTGTAAATTTGGTGTGCCCTCAAAATAACTCAACACACAGCCATCGATGTCTAAACTGCTGGCAATAAAAGTGAGTACACCCCTAAGTGAAAATGGACAAACTGTGCACAGAGTGTTGATATTTTCTGCGGCCACTATTATTTTCCAGCGCTGCCTTAACTGTCTTGGGTATCAAGTTCACTAGAGCTTCATAGGTTGCCACTGGAATCATCTTCCATTTCTCCATGACAACATCATGGCACTGGTGGATGTTAGAGACCTTACGCTCCTCCACTTTCCGTCTGAGGATGCCCCACAGATGCTCAATAGGGTTCAGGTCTGGAGACAAGCTTGGCCAGTGCAGCAGCTTTACCCTCATTTTCTTTAGCAAGGCAGTGGTGTTCTTGGAGGTGTGTTTGGGGTTGTTATCATGTTGAAATACTGCCCTGCCACCCAGTTTCTGAAGGGAGGGCATCATGCCCTGCTTCAGTATGTCGCAGTACATGGTGGCATTCATGGTTCCCTCATTAAACTGTAACTCCCCCGCAGCCAGCAGCACTCATGCAGCCAAAACCATGACACTGCCACCACCATGCTTGACTGTAGGCAAGACATACTTGTCTTTGTACTCCTCACTTGGTTGCTACCACACACACTTGACACATCTGAACCAAATAAGCTTATCTTTGTCTCATCAGACCACAGGACAGTAATCCATGTCCTTAGTCTGCTTGACTTTGGCAAACTGTTTGTGGACTGTTTTGTGCATCATCTTTAGAAGAGACTTTCTTGAAGGACGACAGCCATGCTGACCAATTTGATGCATTGTGCACCGTGTCGTCTGAGCACTGACAGGCTGATCCCACCCCCACCGCTTTAACCTCTGCAGCAATGCTTGTGGCAATGATGCGTCTGTTTGGAAAAGACAATCTCTGGATATGACACTGAATATTTGCACTAAACTTCTGAACTCAACCATAGCGAGGCCTGTTCTGAGTGAAACATGTCTTGTTAAACCGCTGAATGGTCTTGGCCCCCGTGCTGCAGCTCAGTTTCAGGATGTTGGCAATCTTCTTATAGCCTTGGCCATCTCTATGCAGAGCAACAATTTCATTTTTCAAATCCTCAGACAGTTCTTGGTTATGAGGTGCACACAATTGTAAATGAGACCTGTAATGCATCTGCACTTGCTTTCATACATTTATTTGAATTTCAATAGACATAGCATACATCGACGTTCAGTCATCACTAGTCCATATAAAGTCATTTGAAGGATAGTAAGCAAGTAGTAAATATCAGGTAAATACGTTGCATCCGTGCAACGCTCAGTCGGTTGTCCAAGCTGCTCCTCTGCTATCCCATGGAATTATAAAATATTACAAGGTATTTACCTGATATTTACTACTTGCTTACTATCCTTCAAAGGACTTTATATGGACTAGTGATGACTGAACATCGATGTATGCTATGTCTATTGAAATTCAAATAAATGTATGAAAGCAAGTGCAGCTGCATTACAGGTCTCATTTACAATTGTTTGCACTGAGAAATGGGGCAAGGGAGGAGGCCCTTTGTTTGACCTGCTAGCAAGTGGATGCAAGTTTATTAACAAGCGGAGTTTTGTTTACAAAAACTTGGTTATGAGGTGCCATGTTAACCTTCCAGTGACCAGCATGAGAGAGTGTGAGAGTGATAATACCAAATTTAACACTCCTGCTACCCATTCACACGTGAGACATTGTAACACTGAGTCACGTGACACCATGGAAGGAAAATGTAAGAATTGAGCACAATTGGTCCATTTTCACTTAGGGGGTGTACTCATTTCTGTTGCCAGCAGTTTAGACATTAATGACTATGTGTTGAGTTATTTTGAGAGCACACCAAATTTACACTGTTAGGGTATGTTCAAATGGTGTGTTGAGTCCGTGTGAGCGTACGCTATTAGATGCGTGTTTGGATCTGTCTGTCGGAACCCAAACGGACCCAAACACGCATCAAATAAATAGCAATGTCATTTACATTGCTTGTAATATGAAACACGCATCGGCATTCACACGAGTGATCGCTGATGCGTGTCTCATTGCGTCTTTCGGATCAGTCTTTTGGATCCGTTCCAAGAATTGACAATTCTTGGTCCGAAAGACGCAGCAGGAGCCCTATTTAAAACTATAGGGTGCGATCCTGCTGCATCCAACACGCATCCAGACACGCAGCTGTTTGTTGGATACGTGTTGGATCCGTTTAGGATCCGATCGACGCAGCATTTTGGGATGCGATTTTCGGATCCGAAAATGCTGTGTGAACAACCCCTTATACAAGCTGTACACTGACGACTTTACATTGTATCAAAGTGTCATATCTTTAGTGCTGTCCCATGAAAAGATGTAATAAAATATTTACAAAAAAGTGAGGGGTGTACTCACTTTTGTCAGACACTGTATATATTTTATTACATTTTCAATTTTTTTTCTTTTTTTAAGTTTGGGCAACTTCTTTAAGCATAGAAATATAGTATGTCTGTATTTGTAGCATAAAATATATGTAGAATACAGTATATTGTTTCTGGTAAGAGTATTGTAGCGTTATAAGTACTAGGGTCAAAATGTTTGCTTTCCACTGCAATATACCTTTCACTTATCTGTTATCACGCAAGACATGCTGATTAAACAAACAGAACCAGTATCCAAGAGCCAGCACTGTCCTTGAACCACTGCTGTTTGATAAAGGGGAGTTTCAACAAGAATACGTTATTCCTAGTAAAAATAAGCAGTAATACAATTTTCTAAAATACCTTCTTTATGAATTCCTCTGGGTTTTCAAGGTCTCTGCTTTCAGTCTTTCAATAGGAACCTTCATTGATTAATTCCTGTGAACTAAAATTCTGTCCTAGTGATGGAGACACAGGTGCATAACTCGTAACAATAGACCTGCTGTAATTGTTTCTGCACCTATATGTCCATCACATGGGCAGGACAGATTTTTATCTTCTACAGTAAACCATAAAAGTTACTATTGAATGACAGCAAGCAGATATATTGGCAACCATGAGGAACTGATACAGAGGGGAACATTTATTATGGTAATTGCACCAGAATTCTGGAGCAATTCAAGGTAATATAGTGGCGTAGATGCTTTGCACCACATTATGCCCTTTAGACAGTTTATAGACACTTATGTGCCTCGTCCGACATAAGGAATTTGACTGTAATTAACGGGTGTGGCTTCACAGAAAACGGCGTGGCTTAGTGTGTGACACAATGCAGCAAAGAAATGCGCCAAAATTCTGGCAAAATCAGTGGCATAAACTTTAGAGGCAATTCTGCACTATGCAGGACACTTAAAGGGGTTGTATCATTTCATTAAATGGTCTTCAGAATAAGGGGACAGTGAAAACAAGCAAGTTTGCAGTTGGATGTCATTTGCAAAGCTGTCTTGTTTTCACAGTCTGCCTTATCTTCGTTATGTGTAAACACTGTTCCCCAGTGCCGGTCGGATCCCACCTCCTTGCATTTCATTGGCTGACGGCTCTATTCATTTACATTCTGTTCGGCCCCTGGTCGTATTCACGGGCGCGTGCATTCCTGCCTCTCTCACTCAGAATAAGGGGCCAGCCGGTCGTATTCACGGGAGTGTGCATTCCTGCCTCTCTCACTCAGAATAAGGGGCCAGCAACAATTTCACTCTGTACAGTTAGCAGCTCCTCATTGACACTGCAGCTGCTTCTACAATCATAAAACAGCAGAATTGTGCCTCGATGCCTAATGCTCCTGCATAGAAGGGAGACGGATCTATGCTCTGTATGAGTTCATAGAAGACTGGATTCAACTTTAACAAACCTCCAAGTGTGAGATGAGAAGAGATCAGTGCTCTGAGTTCATAGAAGACTGTCTAGACTGAATGCAGGCCTGTGGTATGTAAACAGCTCTTACAAAATAAGACTGCAAAAGGAGAGGAACGAAACAGTGACATGTGGAGGCGGGGGGGGGTGGGGGTTGAACACACTGACTTGGGAGGAAGCATGAACAGTGAAGTGGGAGGATGAGGTCATCCCCATTCAGTTAAGAAACACCCAGCTGGGAGGGGAAGAAACGCCCCTTGATTTCAAGAACTGAGAAAATCAAGCTACAAGAGAACAGCCGAACTGATGAAGCGATACATCCCCATTAAGCAATCTGAGAAAAATGTATTGCGATAAAAGTTGCTGCCTGACAGCTTCAGTAAAAAGGCTTTTATATGAATTTATAGCAAACAAACTGACAACATAGCAGGGGAACAGCAGTCACTATGGTATATTATTCTTTAGGGTAAAATACATGGTGTGGCTATGGTGTGGCCGATAGTCCAGCCTCTGATGTGCCGCAGCTGGCCACATGAGTTTTCCAACATGCCATGTGGACGTTGGCGGATGCATCAGAGGTGGAACTATTCCAATTTAGCCTTTGAAACGAATTAGGGTATGTCCACACCACATCTGAGTCCGTTGCAGTTATCTACCGGGATACCATGGAAAATGGTATCTCGATGTATACCATGGTGAACCTTAGAAAACATCATATTGTTATTAATTATTTTACAGTGCTATTAAATCCAGCGAGGTGAATAGTCATAGGGGTTTATGTATATAATGTAAACCCGAACAAATGTAATATTAGCACTAAATAACCAGCAAACCTGGACAGAAGGAGACAGGACCCTGCCCGCAAGGGCTTACAATCTACAAAATGTAATGTTTCTATATGCTTTCTGTGCCAAACTCAAAAGTGTGATCTACCACGCTTCTGTTCAGCACATAAAGTTTGTACAATCTTGAAATTGAAGCCTAAGTTTTGCTTTATTACTTTCTATGTCTTCGACACAGTATATGTCAGGATATTTTTGTTATAGTTATTAGAGAAAAGACAGCTTTGGGGGGGACCTAATAAAAATGTATAAATATATAGGGTCAATATAGAGATCTCTCACATGATCTATTTGTGCCTAGGACTGTACCCAGAACAAGGGGGCATCCTCTACGTGTGGAGGAAAGCAAGTTTCTACATAAACATAGAAAATGATTCGTGACTGTAAGGGCATGTTCACACGGCGTAACGCTGTAAATTTTAGAAGTACGCGCTGGCCAGCACATACTTCAAATAAAGCGCTGACAGCCGGCTCTCATTGACTTTCACTTTCCCCGTGTGTAAGCACTGGGTAGATAAACGAGAGAAAAACAAAGAGGGGGCGCTGTATAGTGTGGTTAATAAATTAAAACACTGGAACGTCGAAATACAAAGCAAATATGCTCACCTAGAGTTGTTTTGCGTATACAGGTAGAGGCACAACACTCTTTCGCGCTTGGGTGGCTCTCACCGAGCCTCCGAACGGCAGCCGCAGATCCCACGCTCCAAAGTCAGACACACGGCAGCGGGTATAAACCGTGAAGATGCAACAGAAAAAAGGGACCCGGCACCCAGTTCAAGAATAAAAGCTTTCCTCTCGGAAAAAAACGAGGATGTTATTCAAAATAAAAAATTTTATTCTAGTAAAACTATGAATGTGAGAAAAAGTGTTAAACCTTTTCCATTAAAATAACACAGAATTCTTTCTTATTTTAATGGAAAAGGTTTACACTTTTTCTCACAATCATAGTTTTACTGGAATAAAAACTTTTATTTTGAATAACATCCTCTTTTTTTCCGAGAGGAAAGCTTTTATTCTTGAACTAGGCCCCGGGTCCCTTTTTTTTTCTGTTGCATAAGCACGGGGTAGAAGTGACGTGTCAATTCTTTTTCCCCGGCGCCATTCACAGTGGGGGAAGACGGCAAGTATTCATAGTTCCCAATGTGCCGAATTACTCCCTGCAAATACGCCATGTGAACATACTCTAAGGGCATGTCCCCACTGCACGGGTTTTCGGCGGGTTTTTCAGGCGGTTTGCGGTTTTGCAGACCGCCTGAAAAACCGGCCGAAAATTAGCACAATGGTGCTCTATGGTTTCTTCCGCCCGCGGTCCGCCCGCAAAACATTGTGGAAGCACAATCTTCCGTCCAGTTTCCCGTGGCCGTGGGGACGGCTGCAAAACAGTGCAAATACCGGTTGCATAACCGACTGGTATTTGTCACTTGCCGGGTAAACGGCAAAGAGAAGTGAGACTTTGGAACTCTTCGCCAGAGGAATTTGTCATGGTGAATTCACTAACAGAGTTCAAAAAGGGTCTGGATGCATTTCTAGAGTGTAATAATATAACAAGTTATAGAAACTATGTAACAGTATCCTGATAGATAACTAAAACTGACCACAAACAGGGGTGAACACACCCTTCGATATCTAATCAAGGTATCTGATAATGGCTAAAGATTGGCTTCAGCTCTTCATGCTTCCTATGCATATTTTATAATATTTTCTTTTCTCTGTCCACGCCTAAGTTTGCAGAATGTTATTCCATTAAGTGACTCTGAAATGGAGTTACCTCCAGATCCCGAATCTCAGCTTCAAGAGCAGGAGAAGCGCATTGAGTTGTCCTGCGCTCTGGCTGCAGAAGCTTCACGCCGTGGTCGACTTCTGTCTGGTAAGCAATGCTGTACATTGCACCTGCTCTTTTCACAGCTTCCATCCCATTTATTACAGTTGTGCTGTAAGGCTTAAACGGCAGTTCAGATATTCAAGAGATTTGTGACAGATGGCAAACCTTCTTTTCCATGGGGCCTGAATTTTGCTACTTGAAAATGTACTCAGTTATGAAAGCGGAATGAGATGAATTTTATGGTGTTCCATCATAGACATGAATAGCTTTCATATTGGGATGTGAAGACTTATGTTAACATTGCATCAGACTTAGTAGTGTATATGAATTTAATAAGCCAACCTATATATGCAGCTGAAAGCTTTACGTAACAGTAGAATTTAATGAGACCTTTTGTATGGACAGAGAGGTTCAGATGGTGACACAGTCCAGTGGCTTTTATTTCTGTATCACTGGCATTGTGCAGTAGCCTAACCTAGAGATGTTTCTCCAAATTAGCTTTCCCTTTATTATAGACATGGTCTCATTATCTCTCAGGAACACAAGGGATGGAATGGCCCTTTGGTATCAGCTGCAGTAACTTTTACAGCAATTTTATATATAGAATCGATCATACACAAGAGAGTGCAACTCGTAAACTTGCTAAAATAGTTCTTTCATCAATACACTGCTGCCGTAATCTTACAGCACTTTAGCTAAGTAGCATCAATGTACAAAAGTATTCAATCACTGCACCAATGATTCATACTTTAAAAGAAAATAACTTAAATTTGTACAAGGAACAAATATTGACTCAAGTAGAAAGTTACTGCAAGAATAAATGTTTATGGATTCTTTGTTTTCTGCACTTAAGAAACTGATTATTTTTGGTTAGTAAAATGTACCGTATTTTTCGGACTATAAGGCGCACATAAAAGCCTAAGATTTTCTCAGAAATCGAAAGTGCGCCTTATAGTCCGGTGCGCCTTTATATATGAATCAATTCTTCACTTTCAGTTTTCAGTCTTTGTTCAGAACGTATTTACAGTAATTTAGTGACACTGATTTGTAACTGATTTGCAACTGATTTGCAACTGATTTTACAATAGTAAATACGTTCCGAAATCAGTTACAAATCAGTTGCAAATCAGTTGCAAATAAGTGCCACTGGCGCGTATTTCGTGCCGGATTTACAACCCACTCTTTACAGCGGGTGATTCCGTCGCGAAATAAGGCACAATAAGTGGCAGGACATTGTAAATCTGGCCGTATTGCGGCTGCAATCCGCGGCGGCAATACGGCATGAAAAAATTAAGAATGGCCTATACGGCTACCATAGTCAGAAGCGTCACTACGTGCGGTGATACGTACAGCTCTGTGTGCAGAATATCTGTGTTTCAGCATTGTCTGTGCATTCAATACCATACTGTAAACTTTTTATACCCACTACCCGAAAAATGCCTCCTGTTAAGAGACATGCTTATGATGCTTGTGTTGAATAAAGTTTGGCTTTCGCTCTGAACTTTGTTTCATTTAATGCGCCCGCCGGCCCCTTTTAGTCCGGTGCGCCATATATATAATGTAACGCGCCGCCTCAATGGTTAATGACGGTCTCAATGTTAATTAATGTCGCCTTATAGTCCGGTGCGCCTTATAGTCCGAAAAATACGGTAATCATTTACTTTTGGTTAATATTAAAGTTGTTGGAGTCTAGCCTTGTAAAGAAAATCTGGGAGGTGTCATATAATATTATATACTATAGATGTCATATATTTATATAATGAAGGTGTCATATAATATTATATACTAAAGATGTCATAATATTTATATAATGTAGGTGTCATATAATATTCTCTACTATAGATGTCATCATATTTCTATAATGTAGGTGTCATATAATATTATATACTATAGATGTCATAATATTTATGTAATGTAGGCGTCATCTAATATTATATACTATAGATGTCATAATATTTATATAATGCAGGTGTCATAATATTATATACTATAGATGTCATAATATTTATATAATGCAGGTGTCATAATATTATATACAATAGATGTCATAATATTTATATAATGTAGGTGTCATATAATATTATATACTATAGATGTCATAATATTTATATAATGTAGGTGTCATATACTATAGATGTCATAATATTTATATAATGTAGGTGTCATATACTATTATATACTATAGATGTCATAATATTTATATAATGCAGGTGTCATAATATTATATACTATAGATGTCATAATATTTATATAATGCAGGTGTCATAATATTATATACAATAGATGTCATAATATTTATATAATGTAAGTGTCATATAGTATTATATTACACAGTATAATAATCAGGTGTCGTATTTGATCACATTATGCTTACGCTTAGTCAAAGGACAACTAGTCACTTTTAATAGTTGTTACATTTTCCTATAACATGACTTCAGAGAAAATTCAGTTTCTTAATGAACAAGAACTTAGCTAATGCTCCAAGAAGTGATAATTGGTTACTTCCCAGTAACAAGACTTACTATAATACACAGTTGAGTCACATTATTATGACCACCTCCTACTTTCAACGTCAGCAGCGTGTTGTTCATAGGTGGTGAGCTGGCTTGGTGGGTTTATAAAGTGTATAAAGGGATTAGTTCATTATCCAGCTATAAGTATGGCCTTGTGTTTGTTTCTCCAAACATATCCCTTATTGCTGTCATGAGTAAAAGTGGTGATTTATCAGAGCTGCAAAAGTTTATTGTGAGTGGACAAATGAAATCACCATGAAGTGTCATGGCAACTGCGGAGCACCATGTGCCACTGATGTGCGAGGTGAATGTTAGTTACGAAGGGGTGCGAGAGTGGAACTACACGCTACAGTGGAGCAGCTCACCTCCAAAATGATCCAGTGGGCTACCAGACATAAGTCTAAACCATGTCTATGTGATTCTGAAGTAGACACCTAACAAGTTGCATTGGCAGAAAAGCCTGACATTTTTCTGGCAAACTCAGGATTGGACCTTCGATGATTGGCAAGGGATTGTCTTCTCTTATGAGCCATGTTTTCTGCTTCCTTAAATGGATGGATGTTGGTGTGTCAACCTAAAAACAGCAGAAAAAACACACTCTGCAACCATTGCTGGAAAAACACAAACTGGCGGTGGCAGCATTATGGTCTGGGGAATGTTTTCTTGGCATTCTTTGGCCCATTCATCCATGTGGAAGACATTATCAACTGATTTGGCTATGAATCCATCCTTGCAGATCACTTACACCCATACATCCCTTGGGCAGATGGGATCTTCCAGCAAGATGGTCCAATGTCACATATCACTCTGGATATTAGCTGCTGGTCATAAAAATGTGACTTGACTGTGTATCTACATAGGTTGCCAATTCCCTTTTTTTCCTTTCTCCCAACATAGACACAAATTCACACATTAACCCCTCCATGCTTGCTGCATCATTTCATTCTCATTTTCTGTTTCCAGCTATGTGTGCCACCCCGAGCCCCCCTACGTCTCCCACGTCCCCAGCTCCTCAGACCCTTCCCTCCTCTCCTGAGCGCACGGCTCTAGGTGGCGGCAGCAGCAGCAGTGACAGCGCTGGGGAATACGGGGCGAACATCATGTGTGTCTGAGCCACAGTGTAAGAAGCTACTTCCCCTTCATGTATGCTTATGATAGCTACTAAAAAACATTTGTGCTAGGGAATGTTGGGAATGTATGCTTGACTGTTTTTCTAAATGTTGTAGGGTGTTTCCTGCTAGAGGAGCACTTATGTAAAATATACTATCTAGAAATGAATACAAGATATTCAAGGTTAAAATATCCAGTGATAGAAGTAAGTTTGATCATGGTTCTGCTAATTCTAGGGATAGAATAGAAGTGGTGTACACTTCTAAGAGATAGCATCACAGCAGTAAGGAGCTGTAACAACAACAAAAAAAATCATGTTGGGAATTACAAACAGCTCATAGCAGTGAAGAATTGATAAGTACCATTTAACTGGAGAGACTAGCCCACCAGAGTACAACACGATTCTCCTTTGGGTCCGGGCTCTGACACAGTAATGGGTCCCAAAGACCAACAATTGGAGTTGACGTTGGAGCCAGCCACTTGCTTGTAGGGTCTATTAAAAAGTTAAAGGGGTTGTCTCACTACATTGATTCATCTTACCTCAGTCCTGTTTTCTTGGTTTCATTTTGAATTCAGGGTCGTGTTTACTGACTTCTTCTAGGCTGCAGTACAGCCAGGTCTGTAGCTATAGCAACCAGTACTGGCAGCCTATCATGAGTGATTGAACAGGTCTGTAGCTATAGCGACCCGAGGAGCTGATGCAGCCCATAAAAGAATAGGTAGGACAGTTAATGGACACATATTGCAAAGTGACTTGTTTTTACAAGATCTTTAACCTAAAAAGCCATCCTTGTAGTGAGACAACCCCTTTAAATCACAAGTTGCCAATTTTAAAGCAGATCTATCAGCTCAATATGCTGCCCTTTGCTAGATCAGTATAGTACATATACAGTCCCTACTCTGAGTAACCAAAATGGCACAAACAAATCTGTGCCACTTATCTATTAGGAGCACTGAAAGAATACAGTGAACTTATAGTCTGCTGTTTTCAGAACGGTCACCCCTCCTCTTCCTGTCTTTTGGCAAGGTAATTCATGGATCGCCATGTATTCATATGTAGCAAGGTTTAACTTGACAGTAATATCATGGTTTTCAGTGTTATCTTTTCTTAGATCTTAAAAAAAGCCATTGAAAAAGTTGAGATAACTTTCTGTGCCAGGATATTATGGTGTGCTTATTTAAAGTGCTGTTCTCCCCATAGACTTTAATGGCATGTCGATAGGATATGCCAGGGGTCTTCAAACTGCGGCCCTGCAGCTATTGGGAAATTACAAGTCCCATCATGCTCCCTGCTATAGATTATATAAATGCATGATGGTAGGTGTAGTTTCCCAACAGCTGAGGGCAGCAGTTTGAAGAACCCTGGGGATATGCCATCATAGTCTGATAAGTGCAAGTCCCACTTATGGAACCTGCACCTGTCTTTGATGCATCCCCCGAAAGGTATGCCTCAGAACGGAGAGCCAGACATGCTTTCGCACGATGACCCATTCTGTTCTATCAGAGTTAAAAGTACAGCCGAGCGCTATGTTCAGCTAAGATATGCCATCAAAGACTATGGTGGGAACGCCTCTTTAACAAGTAGACTCATAACAGTGAGACAAGCGTTTTCTGTAGGTGCTCTTCATAGCCAAACTGCACATTTTTGTGGCATTTTGGCTACTAGGAGTATGGACCTGTATGCTCAATTAGCATATTCACCTGAAGAATTGCTTTAACTTATCTCCTTTGTGTACAATCACGATGACAAAGATTGCAGTGCAAACTAACTGACGTTCACCATTCATTTATCCAGACCATTTTAAGAAATTACAGCTGAATTCTGATTTGCTATGAGCAGCAAAACCAGTTTAGCTAAATAGCTCCCACGGGCTTTGTTTTTCTTTTTCTAACTTTTATCATGTTTTTAGGAATCCAGATAATAAACTAAGACACTGTACTGTATAGATATATATTGCATCTGAAGATATCAGAGAACTATTTCCTTCAGCTATGATAGTTTTTCTCTTTAAATTTCTTCTCATCACTCCTTATCTTTTGTATACTCTCCTATCTGTTGCTCCTTTCGCTCAGCTCTCTATTCTATGTACTCTTCATATTTTCCTCTCTTCGCTTACTTAATATTTGGAACTTAAAGCTCCAATTCTTTTCTTTATTGTTTTCGTACAGATCAGGCAGCCACAACTGCAAAGCTACATAGAGCCTAGGTATAATATAGGCTTTCTTTATGCTGCTGCCACCTGATTCCAGAAGACTTAGACTCAGATCTCAACACTCAATGAAACCATACCCACAGTGAAGAGAAGATCCTGGAAGGGGAGAAACATTGCAGCATTAATGAAAATGCAGCGTCCAGCTTATACCAGTCTTGTCGCCATGTAGTATATGGATAACTTCAGCATTGCAGAATATTCTGATATATCCAAGGACAATTCTAAGAATCTGCACGAGAATCACCAAGGCGTTCTGCTTAAGGAATTTATCACTGTTGTCATGGTGGTCACTATATTTCCATAGGATGTCACATATGAAGGACTATGGCGCCAAAGTCATGCAACAAATGACTGATCTGTATAATTCAAATGACTTGATGGCTTATCTAATGCTTAATTTTAACTATGAACGCCTGCAGCTTTCCTCCAAGCTTAAGCTGCATGTCCTTTGTAAAGCAATAACCACATCCGAATAGCATTCCTATAGCCGTTCAGCTATATTCTATGTATATAATGTGTCAGGATAACTTGTAACCTGTCACAGTCATTTTGCATAGTGTACATAACATATCGTTCTCTATATATAGCTATATATATATATTTTACTTTATGATAAAGAATATTTATTGTATGTATATAATTATGAGATGTATTGGTCGTATAGGATATGAAAGCTACAGACCTAAGGGCTCTGTATTCAGAAGTCAGGTCAACAGACATTGAGTGAATGAAATAGCCCATTCCCATAACACTGCATTGGAAAGAAATGCCTCATGGAATCTGTGGACCATTTTTAATGATGTTTTTTCTTTTCTTACTGATGTGTTAATAAATACATTTAAGTTAAGTAATTGAATTACTGAACTGGAATAAAATGAGTACAGCAGAGACCGTATCTATGCCACTTGTGCTAGCAAGACTGTATAGGCTTTTACAATATCTCATCTTGATCTTTCACATGACCATTAAACGTGTATAATATGTAATATGTCAACCAAGAGACTGTTGAGGTAATGGGATCTGGTTATATGGTTCCTATGAAATTGCTCTTCGGTGGTAATGGACACTTGTCGGCTATCCGATCTGAACCGTACAGTACTCTTTTTGTATGTTTACCCATCATTGGAAGAATACCCTTCTATATGTTCTTACGAAACCTCATTACTCTAGGGCTCTTTTTCATATGAACCTCATAATACTGATACATTGTTTCAGATGTGTAACTGATACAAAGTGGAAGCATCTAGTCAAGTCCTGATTGTATAGTTTATCCCTATGGGTGAAAAAAACAGTTCCTGACAGAATAGTGGAAAAGGGAACTTGAATGTGTGGTATAGTTTTGTACATAACGCCAAGTCTTGTATATGCAGGTTTTAGCTCTTTGTTTTTGTCATAATCGCCTTGTATATATATACCCAAAAGGTTTGTGGCCTAAAGGGGAAATACTGTTAAAAAGGATTTTTAATTGAAAATATTATATTGAAAATTTCAGTCGTGGCCTTCAAAAATGATTGTCATATTCGCATTACAAAATGTGTGAGAGTTTTGGAGGCTGCTTATGGCGTACATGAAAGAAAAACTCTAGTCTTTACTAATTTTACATGATGATCTTGGTGTTGGTCGGGATTGAAAATTGCTAAATAAAAATGTATTAAAATCTTAAATTTTTATCCTAGTCAGTACAAATAATCAGTGTTTCCAACTTTTCTTAATTTTTTCTACATTTCTGTTGTAGAGTGGTCTGCACTTGCCAACTAACACTATGCCAACTTTTTAATTTCGACTTGGGTTTTTCTTTTATGTAAAATAGCCCCGCTCCAGGAATGTGAATGGTGACAATATACAAAGCCTCAGATAGTGATATTAACACTTAAACTGGCCAAATATGTTAAACAAGCTAATGAAAAGGAACAATAATATGATATAGAATGTATTGATGTGGAGATAGCCACTCTGTGGCATGGAAGCCAGAAGAATGCAGTGGAGCCATAGCATTTAGTGTATATTGTGAATTCTGTGGGATTTTAAGGCTGCATACTATTCTACAAAATAGCTGCTTCCTGCTTAATCATAAAACCAAGAAAACATCTCCCCGTTTGTAAAGTACATGTGCCTCGTGGTCATACATAATAGTATGTCATGCAATAATGGATGCAAGTAAATAGTGGTATACACAACAAAAAGGGAAATCAGTATGTTGCAGTTATGTTTAATGGATGGTTTAGTGTTGAATGGAGACAACAAAGCCATGTATTCACATTAATATACTATGTAATATCTTGAACCATTGATCCTGTAGTGTGGAGAATAATGTATACTTGTAACTTTGGTGGTAATGATAACTACGGGAGAAGAGTGGGTGACTCAGTATTCATGGATTTTATTTTTTCACTTATTTTTCCCTGTCAAATCTTCTTTTTTGGGTTTTCTTTTTTACTAACTTTTCTGTACAAAAATAAATAAAAAAAACTGCAATGTTTTATATGTATGGTATTTGTTGGTTCAATACAGGAAGCAGTATTCACACAGTTCTGCAACTTTATATAAAGCATTTGCCTCTGAAATAACAGTAATACAATGAAAATACCAGAAAAGTCCCTGGGATTTTGCCTCTTATGAATAAATACACAAACCCACATAAAAAGACGTACATAGTCACCTAAAAGCAAGCCCATACTAGCCAAAAATGTGGATGTTTGCTGCATAAAAACATAGGTATAAAACACAAATCAATAAATAGTGTTGAGCGATTTTTATCGACAAACTTGAAATCGGCAAGGTTTTTTTGGGATCGAAATTTCCAGATCAGGATAATTAAGGTTAAAATCGTGCACATCTATTAAGATCGCGCCCCTTTTTCGGGGCTTCCCGTAATTTTAAGGGGGGCCAGCAAAAGAATTACAGAAAAGAGCAGGGTGAGATGTGTGTGCGACGTCATGACGGGATGGATGGGGCGTTGGCGGAAAAATCACATACCTCGTTTTACATAAAAAAGTTTCCTTTTCAGCCTATGCTCTCACGCTCAAAGGGTAGGACCTCGTTTTGCCTGTGCCCAAACAGCTAACAAAATTTGTTTTTTGCACAGAAAACCTCTACATTACTTTTGATCCTTCCAATTTATTTAGATTGGGGTTTTGAACATTTTATGTATTAGTAGAAAATTTTAAAGCAAAAATCCCACTGAAATTCACGCGGTGGGACGGGGGGGGGGGGGGGGGGCCGCGGCAAACCACAGACAAGCTCTATCTAAAAAAAAACACTGGATAAAGTTCACCAAATTAGTGTAGAAAATTGTTGGGGAATTTTTTTTAAATTATAACATTTTTGCTATTGAAATATTTCCGGGGATAGGGGCAGCCTAACTTATTTTGGGATAAACATCATTTCAAGAACTGCGCTCTTTGTTTGCTGCAAAACTCCACTTTTATTATCAGTATACATTTCAAAGGTGTTCATTTTACCCATTACCCCGTGACGTTGATAAAATCCACCTTTCCTTAAATTACAAACCAGCAATCTTGTAGAAACACAGGTTGTTTGCTGCCAAAAATACCGTGTACTACGAAAAATCACAGTTACGTGTTTTTTTACTTTTGCGCACCCAGCATGTTCATTGACCACATCTACGTAAAAATTTAAAACAGCAAATTTTATATTCACCACAGGTGAATTTAAAGGTGCAAAGAATACCGTTTATTATATCAAAACATAACAGTTATGTTTTTTGACTTTTTTTCGCACCCAGAAAGTTCATTGATGGGCATCTACTAAATCTTAAAACAGCAATTTATATTCACACAGGTGAATTGAAAGGTGCAAAAATACCGTTTATTATAACAAAACATAACAGTTACGGGGTTTTTTTTACTTTTCGCACCCAGCAAGTTCATTGACGCAGGATCTACAAAAACTTAAAAAAGAAATTTATAACCAAGGGAATTTAAAGGTGCAAAAAATAAAAGTTTTTTTATAACAAAACATAAATTACTGTTTTTTGATTTTTCGCACCCAGCCACTGTTTATTATGCAGCTTTTTAAAAGTAAAACTTAAAACACAATTTATATTCACCCCAGTGAATTGAAAGGTGCAAAAATACAGTTTATTATATCAAAAATAACAGTTAGTGTTTTTTTACTTTTTCGCACCCAGACTGTTTTATTGACCCCAGCATCTTTTAAACTTAAAAACAGCAATTTTATATTTACCAAAAGGGGAAATTAAAAGGGCAAAAATCAGTTTTTTATATCAAAACATGACAGTTACGTGTTTTTTTTTACTTTTGGCACCCCCGCTCTTTTATCTGTTCATTGACGCACCATCTACTAAATCTTAAAACAGCAATTCTATTTTCACCACAGTGAATTGTAAAAGGTTCATAAAAATACCGTTTATCTATATCAAAACCTAAAGTTACGAGTGTTTTTTGACTTTTGCGCACCCAGGCACTGTTCAATGACGCAGCATCTACGTAAATCTTAAAACAGCATTCTATATTCACCACAGGTTAATTGAAAGGTGCTAAAAAAAATACAGTTTATTTATATCATAACAAGACATTTACGTGTGTTTTTTTTGGACTTTTTGCCGCACCCAGCTCTGTTCATTGACCGCAGATCTACGTAAATCTTAAAACAGCAATTCTATATCACCACAGGTGAATTGAAAGGTGCAAAAAATACAGTTTATTATAACAAAAGATGACAGTTACGTGTTTTTTTGACTTTTGCGCACCCAGCTATGTTCAATTGAAGCAGCAACTACGTAAATCTTAGAACGATCAATTCTATATTCACCACATGTGAAATGCAAGGTTTCAAAAATACAGTTTATATATCAAAACATAACAGTTTACGTGTTTTTTTGACTTTTCGCACCCAGCTCTGTTCATTGACGCAGCATCTACGAAATATTAAACAGCAATTCCTATATTCACCACAGGGAAGTGAAAGGTGCAAAAAAAATACAAGTTTATTGTAATCAAAACATAATACGTGTTTTTTGACTTTTGCGCACCCAGCACTGTTCATTTCGCAGCAGCTACGTATATCTTAAGACAGCAATTCGTATATTCACCACAGGTGAATTGAAGGTGCAAAAAATAACAGTTTATTATATCAAAACATGACAGTTACGTGTTTTTTGACTTTTCGACCAGCTCTTTCATTGGACCAGCAATCTACTAAAACTTAAAACAGCAATTCTATATTCACACTCCGACAGGTGGAATTGAAAGGTGTCAAAAATACAGTTATATTCAAAACATAACAGAATAGTGTTTTTTGTGGACGTATTTGCCCCAGTCCAGATTTGTTGATAGACCCCTTGCGTTAAATTTGAATCCAGCAATTTGGTTTTGATAGAGGGATTTGAGAATAGCTGTGATTTGCAGTCCTTTAATAAGATGACTTCAAAACTATACCATACCTTCTCAAATTTTTAAATTTCTGAACATGGACGCGAATGCATGTTGGGTAAGCAGCAAAGAGGGGGGGTAGCCACATGGAGGTAGAAGTATGATAGAAAGGTGCGTCCTTCCAGTGCATGGCGACAACACGCATGCCAGCGGATCGTCAGTTTTTGTTTCAGGACCGTCAGGCCTGTCGATCGCTGGGGGGTCCGGGCCCTGTGAATCTAAGTAATCGAACATCATCGCAATCTGTCCTTCAGTGGTTAATGCAACGCTGCATCTAGCAATTTCTTACCTCCCGTCCTCTGGCATTCACGGTCCACAAATGTCGACATCAGCATCATCATGCATCAGTACCAACATGAAGCAGCCCAGAATGTCAACTCGTGTACCCACCACTGTGGATAATCCATTTTTCTGAAGACCTCTTTGAGGACAAAACTGCCGGTTGGGGATCAGAGGCATGTTTAAAAAGATCAAGAAGGCCAAAAAGGATGATTTCCTCTGCTCTGAGAACGCCCAGTTACTGAAGCTCGATCAGAGAGGAAGGAAGCCGGTCAATCGGCAGAAAATCCGGCGGTCGGCAACGCCATGCAAGTGCTCCTTGCTTGTAGCCCCAGCATCTCAGGATGCAGACAAGTCAGGACGAACCAAGTCCACCTGTGTTTAGATGAAGAGGATGATGACGCCTTGCGGATCCATCCTGGTTCTTTTTCCGCAGAATATGCTTGCGAGCGCTTCATCAGTGGACGAGGAGGAAGACGATGGGGTATGTCAATACGGGTCCCGGCCACAAAAAGGAGAGGCGTCTGCAGAAGTCCGCTGATAGATTTCGCCATCCACGGTCATCTCAAACCCCCCGCTCCTCGCTTATCGCCGTCAAAAAGGTCCAACCTCCTCAAGCCTGGCCTTCTTTGAGCAAGCCTCTGATTCTCCCAGCGATGATCATATTGCCGCCTTTGCCGTAAACCGCAAAGTAGATGCAAGAACTCTTAAGTGGTTAACCACCACCACATGGTCTAGTCCACATGCCAGCGAATGCAATGATTTGAAATGGAGGGAACACTTGCCAAAAAGGCCAGAACCCGACGCCGGGCCCCTGTCCAACCACAGTCACACCCTCTGTCTCCGCCTCCTCCTCCTCCGCCACCACCAAGCGTTTCTGCGCTGCCCATGACACTCGAGTCATGATCAGGGATCAGCCTCCGCTTCAGCCTCCACCGTTCCGCCCGACGTACCACACAGCAAACCACCAGAGGACCCAGTCCTACCCTCCTTCTCCATCCGCCAGTTTGACGCCAGCAACGCACGTACAGCGGCAGTCTAGCAGCCAGCCTTCTGTCCTTCCAGGTTTGGGAGCAGAAGAACACTTTAACCAAACCATCCCAAAGCCAAAAGCCCTGAATTCGGCATTGCCAGGCTTTGGCCCTTGAAATGTTGCCTTTCCGTCTTGTGGACACAGATGGGTATCCGCCCACCTCATGGACCTCGCTTGCCCCCAATACCATATGTCCGAGCAGCATTTCTTGCCAGACAAGCCGTCCCTGCCCTTGCCAGCCACGTGTCATCTAAAATACAAAGCGGCGTTGTCTGCATCTGTGTACAGGAAAAGTCCATCTCAATCTCACCACCGACACATGGACTAGTAGCACGGCCAAGGCCGCTATACTCTGTGAACAGCTCCTGGTGAGCTGGGAGGATGTTCTCTGGGGGTGACGTTGTCTCTCCAGGCTCGCGCACGCATTCAAAACCGCAGTGTGGGGCAGGCTCTTTCCCCAAGTCCCTTGGTGGCATCACGTGCCAGAGACACCAGGGCCTTTGTTTGAAATTAATCTGCCTTGGAGACCGTACCACACACAGGTCAGAGGCTGTGGACGGCTCTAAGACAACGAGAACCGAGCGTGCTGGGTGACAAGAACCTTGTGCCAGCAGTGTGGTGTGCGATAAGCGGGCGAAATCTGCTGGCCGCCCATAAGATCTTAGGCTGGAGCACATCCCTTGCCTGGCAACATGTCATGAACCTTGTCGTCCAGAAATTTCTAAGAGCTACCCAGGGTCCTGGACTGCCAGCTGAAGAAGGCTCGAGGTCTGAGTTTCGCACTTCCCGGGCCTTCCCGCCTTCGCTACCCAGCATCGTCCCGCCCTGGCTTGCGTTGCCAGCGCAGCTCCGGGACCGTCCCCGTCAACCGTCTCATTGTTGACGTGGCAACACGCAGAATTCCCACCCTCCACAGATGCTTCCAGCGATTGTGCAGCAGCGCAATGCCATAACGCAGTATGTAAGTGACACATGCCTGACAAGCAGCGTTACGGACCTCGGGGTGTTGAACCCACCGAGAGTGGAGGCAGGTGAAAGAGCTCTGCACATCCTTTGACCGAGTTTTGAAGAAGCACCCAAAAAGGTCAGTGCGGACAATGACCCTTGTCCGCATGACATTGTGGTGATCATTAGTTCAGAACGACCGTTGGACACTTCCTGAAACAACAGGTCCCCTCCGCCAGCGACGTAGGGGGGACGTACACAGATGCGGACACGAGCCTTTCTTCCGTCAAATCCACAAGGCCCGACAGTTTTCGACAAATTCATCGTCTTCATTAGGCAAAGTGTTTCGGGTCCAATCTAAGAGCAATAGGTGGCGCATCAGCTCTCAGGGTGCATCATCTCAGCAAGTCCAGGGCAGTGTTGAAGCTGTGCCTGAGCGAGCGGAGGGAGGAGGAGGAGGAGGAGGAGGAATCACCTAAGACAAACCGATGTTACCGACGTCCCACCTTGGAAAGAGGTTGCTCGCGTAATTTGGGGAGGCGGAGGAGGAAGATGAAGAAGATCATTTGCTAGTGCCCCTCGACCCAGAGGCTTGAGGAAATCAAGGCTCCATCTTCTCACATGATTGCTTGGATGCCCATTCCTCCAACATGATCCTCGAAATTTAAGGCCAATCAAAATTGAACAACCAGTTACTGGGTGGTGGCCACCCTCCTGATCCCCCGTACAAAACAAAAATCAGCACTTTTCTATCCCACCCACCAAAATAGAGAGTAAAATGCAGAAATGGAGACTAGCTGATTGATCAACTGGAGACATCTGTTTTGCGTCGCTTCACGTACCCCCAACTGTCACGGTGGAACAACATCAGCTGCGGTGACAGCAGTATAGTGAGCCAAGTAAGCGTAGCGGCAAGCAGCAGGCAAGGTGCAGAAAGCCTAATGGGGTACCTCTGGCAATCTTTATTTACCACCTTCACCGACGCATGCAATGCAGTGCACACATCCAACACACGATACAGCTTAAGATCATGGATGCACGACAATCTGCGTCCTCAACACCCGATGTTTTGCATTGTTCCGGACCCAATAGACCTCTGGGTATCCAAGAATGGACGAATGGCCCGAGCTGGCTCGTCACGCCATAGAGGGTTGTCCAGCCCAGCAGCCAGCGTCATATCTGAGCTGGAACCATCATGCACAGCAGGAGAGTCATTACCGACAAACGCAACCGGCTACCACAGATAATGTGGATCGTTTGACATTCATCAAGTATGAATCCATGCATGGTTCTCATGATGATGTTTGTGCCCCAATTGCCGAGGTCACCTGATTAGTTGCCAGTCTACATTCACATTCCTTTCAAACAGAAAGGTCCCTCTTGAAAACTTTTTTTTTAAAATGATCATTATTTCCCCCTTTTTATTTATTTTTTTTTGACTGCAATTTTTTATTCTCTTTCCAACAGTTCATTTTGCTGGTTTTGCTGTGAGGATACTTGTAAAAAGACAGCAATGTTTCATGACACCACCTGTAGACTCCAATACTCACTTTATCTTAAGAAGTTCTCGCATCGTCAATGGTTTGAGGTCATGTTGCTGTTAGATAAGCAATAATCATGGTCTTATGAACAGAAATTGTGACTTCTAATGGCATTTCTCCCTCACAATTTTAATAGTGGGGGGGGGCCAGAGAAGTCATATTTAATAATTTTGTTTGGTCATGTTGCTGTGAGATACAGCTATAAATTCTGTCCTTTGGAAAATAAATGAGGCTTCTAGTGCATTTCTCGCTCATCAATTTTTAATAGTGCTGAGAAGTCATATTATAATTTTTTGGGGTCCTAGCTGCTGTGAGATACAGCTATAATTATGGTCCCATTAGGAACAGAAATGTGGCTTCAAAGTGCATTTCTCCCCACAATTTTTAATATGCTGAGAAGTCATATTTATAATTTTTTTGGGTCATGTAGCTGTAAGATACAGCATAATCATGGTCCTTTGTAACAGACATGTGGCTTACTAAGTGCTTTCTCCTCACAATTTTTTAACAGTGGCTGAGAAGTCATTGTTTATAAATTTTGGGTCATAGCTGCTTATGAAATGCAGGCAACTACAGGTCCTATTATAAAAAATGTTGTTTTCTAACAGACATTAGTTCTTCACAATGTGACAAAGAGGCTCAAGGGTCAATGCTTTGAATATTTGGGGGCAATTTTGCTGTGACATGCAAGCTATAACTACAGGTCTTCTAAAAAAAGTATTGTTTTCAAACAGACATATTGAATCTTCACAATTGTCAAGAGTGGCTCAAGGGTGAATGGTGGCTGTCAGAAACATGAATAGGTTAGGACACTGTTAATGGACACATATGCAAAATGACTTGTTATTGCCAGATCTTTAACATAGCTATCAATCCCTGTATTGAGACAACCCATTTAATACAATGAAAAAAAAGAGAAACAAAGACATGGTGGGATTCCATCCTATTTTAAAAATGTGTTTTCTAGAATTAAAGTACTAAAAAACTTGCATGAACAAAATAGCTGTTAAAAAAATTCCTCTGAATAGTACAAGGTAGGATACAGGAAAAATGACCAGATGAGTAGGTTATTCAGAGACATGGAGTAAAGGAGCTACACGGACAGAGAACAAAGTACAGAGACCATTTCCTCCAGCACGTTGAGTAAATAGAAAAAGAATGCCAAGATAAAGGGCACTTGGTGTAACAGGACGTTAACCACCATTAATTCCAAGTGAAAGCTCAATAGGTCCACACTTCATACGGAGGGGCAAGCGCTACCAGGTAATTGCCTGTGTACAGAGGAAGGCTGGAGTTCTCACACTTCCGCTTCCGCACTTTTGCCTTCAGAGCACGACAGTTTTCGATGCTGCGTCCATCAGGCGCATTTTAAACCTGTGTTTAATAGATGACGACCGCCAGGCCTGGGCTTTCACCGCACCCCACTGAACATCCCGGCCCTAGTTCATGCTGTGGCCATAGGACAGGTATCAGTCAATTCAGATCAACTAAAATGGTGGTTGAAAGAACTCCTTTTTCCGGCACTTTAAATGTGGGGGGTCATTGCAGGTTTGGGGGCTAACGCTGTGGCCCACGGACAGGTATAGTCAATGTCCATTCAACTAAATGGTGTTTGAAAGACACCTTTTCGCCGCACTTTTTAAATGTGGGGGTCAGCAGGTTTGGGCTCATGCTGTGGCCCAGACAGGGTATAGTCAATGTCCATTCAACTAAAATGGTGGTTGAAAGACTCCTTTTACCTGCACTTTTTTAAATGTGGGGGTCATCAGGTTTTGTGGCTCATGCTGTGGCCCAACAGGTATATGTCAATGTCCAGTTCACTATAAATGGTTGTTTGAAAGACTCCTCCTTTTTCCGGCACTTTTATAAATGTGGGGTCATGCAGGTTGGGCTCATGCTGCGTTCCAGGACAGGGATATCAATGTCCAGTTCAGTAAGATGATGGTTCAAATCATACTGCTTCTGCACTTTTTAATTTGTGGGTGATGCAGGTTTTAAGGGTTCAGGCGTGTGGTACAAGACAGGGATAGTAAATGTCTGTGACTTTTTTTCTGAGACTTTTATAACCTATGTGTGTTGCCTAAGATGTAGCACGTATCCATTTGTACTGTTTTGGATGTTAATTCAGCTTCTCCAGCCATTGTTGGTGTAATAATGAAGGTGATGTTGCATCTCACCATAGACTTTAATGGTAATCGCGCATAATCGACTGCTCACTATCGAAAAAACCTGTATCGATAGCGCCGACTATCGACTATCGATCGATCTCGGATATCCCAACGCAATCGCTCAACACTATCAATAAAGCATAAAATGAGTAAGGTTTCTCATTAGGAAGAAGCATCATGTCAATGTCTGGAGACTTATTTTCTTTATTGCCCCTCATCAGTGCAGAGTAAAAGCACTGGGCTCAGTGAGTCGGAATTGACTTGAGTAATGTTACATCCAATAGAGGACACTGCATAGTTCTGGCTCTTTTCCCACAAGACTTATAGAATACACTACTAACAAGACGTTCGGTATATTTAGCTTTTGGTTGAAACTTCAGGATGAACATAACATTTCTTGAAATTTATTTAAATGAACTAGATGAGACCATCTCTTAATTTTAGAATGCACATGTTCAGTGTTTCAATACTTTTTGCAGAACTTTTTGATCTCTAACAAGGAACTTAATGGCAAAATTCTCAATAGGTGTTTGATCCCTGAATCAGCCAATAAATTTAAGGAATTCATTTGAATTGGGATTTAAACAGTCCTCCTCATCATGCTGTTCACATTTTGACATCATGAGACCAAGACAACCTCTTATAATTGATCTATACTTAAAATTCAGCAAGCTGCAAAAAGTACTGAAACACTGAATACTTGAACATGTGCATTCTAAAGTTAAGAGAGGGTCTCATTTTGTTTATTTAACTTTCTGTGAGTAATAAATTACAATTTATGTTCACACAGTGTTTTCTAAAGCTTATTTTGTGGCAAATTTAAGCTTCAAACAATGTTCACTACACCTCTCATTGATTCCAATATAAAATCTGCCCCATCGTTCTCACGACATAGATTTTACAAGCTTGTTTGCGGCAAGTATCTAGAGACCATTTTACTCGTGTAAATTTAAATGTCTTGTCAATTCTTGAAGTGTTAACGTGAGTAAAATCCAAAATATGAAACAATAGGGATCGGATTTTCGCAGTGGGAATGAGGAAAATCTGCTCCAGCACATGCTGGATTATCTCTGTACTCACCGAGAGAAGTGCCTGATGATGCTCCGACACTGCCCTGCTTGGATGCTGCCCTGCTCCGATGCTGCCTGTGCTCTGATGCTGCCCATGAATGAAGCAATCCTGTGATGATGCTCTCCATGAATGAAGGATAGGGTTAGGGTTGTTTTTTTTTTTTAAATAATTATAAATATTTTAATATATATATATATATATAATATCTTATTATATATTTTATATAACACACATAAAATTTGCCTTGTGCAAGTTATTCGGCCCCCTTTAACTTTTCAACCTTTTGCCACATTTCATGCTTCAAACATAAAGATATAAAATTTTAATTTTTTGTTAAGAATCAAAAAACAAGTGGACACAATTGTGAAGTGGAATGAAATTTATTGGATAATTTAAACTTTTGTAAAAAATAAAAAACTGAAAAGTGGGGCGTGCAATACTATTCGGCCCCTTTATTTTCAGTGCAGCAAACTCACTCCAAAAGTTCAGTGAGGATCTCTGAATGATCCAATGTTGTCCTAAATGACTGATGATAATAAGTATAATCCACCTATGTGTAATCAAGTCTCCGTAAAAAATGTACCTGCTCTGTGATAGTCTCAGGGTTCTGTTTAAAGCGCAGAGAGCATCATGAAGACCAAGGAACACACCAGGCAGGTCCGTGATACTGTTGTGGAGAAGTTTAAAGCCGGATTTGGATACAAAAAGATTTACCAAGCGATCATATTGAAATGGAAGGAGTATCAGACCACTGCAAATCTACCAAGAGCCGGACGCCCCTCTAAACTTTCATCTCAAACAAGGAGAAGACTGATCAGAGATGCAGCCAAGAGGCCCATGATGCCTCTGGATGAACTGCAGAGATCTACAGCTGAGGTGGGAGAGTCTGTCCATAGGACAACAATCAGTCGTACAATGCACAAATCTGGCCTTTATGGAAGAGTGGCAAGAAGAAGCCATTTCTCAAAGATATTCATAAAAAAGTCTTGTTTAAGTTTGCCACAAACCACCTGGGAGGGCACCAAACATGTGGAAGAAGATGCTCTAGGGCAATGAAACCAAAATCAAACTTTTTGGCCACAATGCAAAACGATGTGTTTTGGGGGTAAAAGAAACACAGCTCATCACCCTGAAACCCCAAATCCCCACTGTCACAATGGTGGTGGCGGGCATCTTTGGTTGGGTCCTGCTTTTCTTCGCAGGGACAGGGAAAAATGGTTAAAATTGATGGGAAGTTTGGATGGAGCCAAATACAGGTCAACCTGGAAGAAATCTGTTGGAGTCTGCAAAAGACCTGAGATGGGATGGAGATTTATCTTCCCAACAAGACGATGATCCCAACATAAAGCAAAATCTACAATGGAATGGTTCACAAATAAAATTTTATCCAGGTGTTAGAATGGCCAAAGTCACAGTCCAGACCTGAACCAATCGAGAATCTGTGGAAAGAGCTGAAAACTGCTGTTCCACAAACGCTCTCCATCCAACCTCACTGAGCTCCAGCTGTTTTCCATGGAAGAATGGCAAGAATTTCAGTCTCTTCGATGTGCAAAACTGAGAGAGACTACCCCAAGTGACTTGCAGCTGTAATCCGCAGCAAAAGGTGGCGCTAAAAGTATTAACTTAAGGGGCAGAACAATTTTGCACCACCCCACTTTTCAGTTTTTTATTTTTTACAAAAGTTTAAAAATCCAATTAAAAATTTCGTTCCACTTCACGATTGTGTCCCACTTGTTGTTGATTCTTCACAAAAAAATTAAAATTTATGTCTTTATGTTTGAAGCCTGAAATGTGGCAAAGGTTGAAAAGTTCAAGGGGCCTGAATCTTTCGCAAGGCACTGTGTGTGTATATATGCATATGTTCTTTTTATATAGTATATGTAAACTTCTGGGTCCAAAATAGAAAATAGATCTATGGATTTGTTATGTATTATATATATATTATATATATATATATATATATATGTGTATATATATACGTGTACTATATAGTATATATGTACTATAGCAATACTGTGTGCATATATATATATATAAAATATATATATTATATATATATATTATATATTATATATATATATAATATATATTATATATATATTATAATACACCCATAGATTCTATTTATCTTTTTCGTTGGAACCAGAAGTTTACATGTATATATAAAAAGACACATATGCATGTTTTTCTCACTATCGACATGATTTTCAAAATGAACCTTACCGTTTAAGGGTAAGTAACTTTCTGTCAAAAATTTACATACATTTTTCATTAAAAAGCATTGCCCTTAAAAATTTC